>BSBK01001038.1:1477500-1478593 GCA_027943335.1 Chamaecyparis obtusa | reverse complement strand
TCGAAAGTATTGTGCAAATTCTTTTAAATCCTTACAATTTCAGATTGTTAACTACTTTAACAATGATATTGTAGCCATATACCATGCATACAGAAAATATAGAATGACCACAATGATTTACCTGGGAAACCTTTCGGTAAGAACCCTAGCACTCCAAAACCTGCTCAGTGTATTAATCAAAACTATTACAATTTACAATACACTTGCAATGCAAGTTCTTTCAAAAGATTTTACAACTATTGAAGACAAATCATGATAGCATAAAATGTTCCAACAATACACTATCTTCTCCTATCTTCGTAACCCTAAAATTCTTATATCATGCACTTCCTTTTTTAGGGCAACTTCCAAAGATAGCCGTATTAGGGTTTTACCATTCTTTGAGAAATAGGAACCCAAAATTTTTTTTCAGGCTAATGCCCCCGAACCCCACAATTGGGGAAGAGTGTACAGTACTCAATTTTATCAATTTCCACATGTCTTCATCCATCATTGAATCTTCCAGACATAGCTCTTACGTGTCATAGGAATTCGTCATAATTGTTTCAGCCATGATCTCCTTACACACAATTCAAGATGCTGACACATCAAGTGGAGTGACACATCAACATGCTAACTAGACATGTACACTCACACTTTATTACATTATTTGCAAGAAATACATTTTACAAAACAAATAATAAGAATAGGAATTATCCAAGGTTGAGACACCTTATTCCTAACATATATAGATATATATATGTGTGTGTATATATATATTTTAAGAAATATTCTCTATATATATACACATGCAAAAACATGCATACATCCCTACTACTCTTCCCAAATTCTATGAGGACAAGTACAAATGAATTGAACAACAAGGGTACTATAGAGGAAAGGGAAAAGGAACATATGGCATAGGCCCAAGTGAACAAAAAAAAAAATGATTTTGATTTTCCAACTCACTTCAATTTCCATACTCCATACCACTAAGGTGCCCTAATTCTAAATCTATTATATCCCCTATAATTTTAATTGAACCATTTAAACATCTCCCGTATTGTAATGAAATGGAAACTGACCATTGACAGTAAAATTGATAAGTATTTAG
>BSBK01001038.1:1382500-1472500 GCA_027943335.1 Chamaecyparis obtusa | reverse complement strand
TAGAATGCTATAGCTAAAGAATCCCTTATCAATGCCCTATCTGATAGTGAATTTTCAAAGATAAAGAAAGTAGACACCACCCACAAGATATGGAAGTACCTAGAAGACATATTTGAAGGAGACAAACAAGAAAAGGATGTGTGTAGAAAGACATGGAAGAAAAGATTCAATACATTAGAGATGCTACTTGAAGAAAACATCAGAGCTTATAATCAAAGGATAAATGAAGCAGTTGCTGGAATCAGGAACGATGGTGGAGAAATCTCTGAGGAAGATATTATGGACAAATTGATGACTACTCTCACTCCAAAATATGAAAGCAAGATCAACATCCTTAATGAGACCATGCAGCTTACATTTAATTTCAAGAGAGTGGCCTTGATCAACAAAATCTTAGCTTTTGAGATTTCAAGATTGAAGACAGAACCAAAAGGTGAGATAGCCTTTAAAGCAACAATTCATGGTAAGAAATCCACAAACACTTCTGGTAATTTTGATGATGATGATGAAGAGAAAACCTTAGATGATTTTATTGCTATGATTGCCAAAAGAGAAAATAAAGGAAAAGGAAAATATGAAGGTCAATTAACATTTAAGTGCTTTTCATGTAATAAGATAGGTCACTTTGCATCTAAGTGTCCTACTAGAGCTATAAAATTCAAAAAGGATTACAAGCCTAAGTACTCTAAGGAATGTTACTTTGCTGGAGAAGGAGTTTCAGATGAAGAATTAGGTGAAGAAGAAATTGGATTAATTTCTATTGTAGACAAAATGAATAATAAGACAAACCATAAAGATGAGAAAGAGGAGAAAAAGCTAGCATTGATTTCCCAAGCTGATATAAGGATAGACTGGATTATAGATAGTGGTTGTTCACTTCACATGACAGGTGATAAAGATAGATTTGTTCATCTGGACAAATAAAATGGTGGTATGGTTAGATTTGGAGACAACACTCCTAAACCAATAGTTGGTAGAGGAGCCATCACCTTGTATGGAAAGAACAGTACTGATGATGTTCTCTATGTTGATGGTTTGAAACATAACCTTCTCAATTTTGGACAGTTACTTGGAAAAGGCTATCAGTTGGAGTTCAAAGATGACAAATGAATCATTAACAAAAAGGATGGTGTTATGATTGCATCAGGCTCAAAGACAAGAGGTAATGTTTTTCAACTCAATTCAAAAGCAAGTTGTTTTATTGCCAAAGTTGATGACAGTTGGTTGTGTCATAAAAGACTATGTCATATAAATTTTGATAACATAGTAAAGATAAGAAATGTAAAGGTAGTAAGAGATCTACCTTGCATAGAAAAGCCAGTTGATACTATATGCAGGGAATGTGTGATGGGAAAGCATGTGAGGAATTCATTTAGGAGCAAGCACAATTCAGTAGAGAAAAAGTTGGATCTAATTCATACAGAGCTATGTGGTCCAACTCAAACAAGATCATACTATGGTGAAAGGTATTTCATTTTTTTTGTTGATGATTATACTAGGATGATGTGGGTTGTGTTCTTAAAAGATAAGTCAAAAGCATTTGATAAGTTCAAAATATTCAAAGCTAAGGTTGAGAATGAATCTGGACTAAAGATAAAATGTTTGAGATCGGATAGAGGAGGAGAATTCACCTTTGATAGATTTTATGAGTATTGTGAAGAACATGGCATAAAGAGATAGTTATGTACAACTAGAACCCCTTAGCAGAATGGAATTGTAGAGAGAAGGAATAGGATCATTCTTGATACAACGTGCACCATCATGATAGAAGGAAAAGTAGCACACACCTATTGGAGAGATGTGGTCAATACAATAGTCTACACTATCCATAGAATTCAATTGAGGCCTGGCCCTGAAAAAACACCATATGAGCTATGGTTTGGTAATGTTCCCATAGTAAAATACTTCAGAATCTTTGGAAGCAAGTGCTACATCAAGAGAGATGAAACAATAGGCAAGTTTGATGCAAGAAGTGATGAAGGTATTTTTCTTGGTTACTCTACTAAAAGTAAAGCTTATAGATGTTTCAATTTAAGATTAAAAAAGATCATTGAGAGTACTCATGTTAAGATTGATGAAAATTTCATGGTTCAAGAAAGATATCATGATTACTCACCCATGATTGAAGAAGAACCCAGACCCTCCACTAGTGAGACAGTTATTGAAGAAATGTTTGATAGTATTGATGTGTTATTCAATGACCCTAAGACAAGTGAAGAAGAAATTCATAAGGTTGATGAGTCAGCATCAACTAAAGCTCCAAAGTTCACATCTAGAAACTATTCCAAGAAACACATCATTGGAGATCAGAGCAGAAAAGTCTTAACAAGATCACAAGCAAAGAACTCAGCTAGCAGTGATGCGGTATGTTTACTATCTCAGATTGAACCCTTAAGTGTTGAAGATGCTTGTAATGATTTAGATTGGCATGATGCTATGAAAGAAGAACTTGAGAAAATTATTAAGAATGACACTTGGGAACTTTTCCCAAGACCTAGTGATAAGAATGTGATTGGAACAAAGTGGATATTTAGATTCAAGATGAATGAAGATGGTATAGTAGTAAGAAACAAAGCAAGGTTAGTATGTAAAGGATATGCACAAAGAGAAGGAATTGATTATTCAGACACATTTTCACCTATGAGCAGATTAGAAGTTATTAAGTTGTTTCTAGCTTATGCTACAACTGAAAACTTCAAAGTTTATCAGATGGATGTCGAGTTAGCATTCCTAAATGGAGATTTGAAAGAAGTATACATTGAGCAGCCAGAAGGATTCACCTTATCAGATAGACCTGATATGGTATGCAGATTGAAGAAAGCCCTCTATGGACTTAAGCAAGCCCCTAGAGCATGGTATGAGAGACTAGATGGATACCTAACAAAGATTGGATTCAAGAAAGGAGCAGCACATTGTAATCTATTCATAAGAGAGACATCTAAAGGTTTGTTACTTGTAGCTATATTTTTTGATGACATTATCTTTGGTGGTAATGACAAACTTAGTGCTGAATTTTCTAAGGAGATGTAGAATGAATTTGAGATGAGTATGATTGGTCCTATCAAGTATTTTTTGGGATTGAATGTGCAATAGAAAGAGAAAGGTATATTCATTAATCAGTCCAAGTATGTGAAGGAAATATTAAAGAAATTCAAGATGGATGATTGCAAGCCAGTAGGGACTCCTATGATTACTGGATGCAAGCTAAAACAAGATGACTCACCAGTAGTTGATATAACATTGTTCAAATCTATGATTGGCAAACTGATTTATCTTACTCAGACTAGACCTGATATTTCAAATGCAGTTGGCATAGTTGGAAGATTTGCAGTAGAACCTAAACAAAGTCACCTCATGGTAGTAAAAAGGATATTCAGATACCTACAAGGCACTATATACTATGGTCTATGGTATCCCAATTCATAAAATGTTGAGCTTCATATATACACTGATGCAGATTGGGCAGGATATGTTGATGATAGAAAGAGTACATCAGGTGGAGCAGTATTTCTTGGTGATAGATTTTTCACTTGGACAAGCAAGAAAAAAAATTGTATTTCTTAGTCAACAACAGAAGTGGAGTATGTTGCAACAGTCTTGAATTGTTCTACAATTGTTTGGATCAAGTAGATGATAAAGGATTTTGGAATTCATATTGATTATCCTATTGTTGTTCACTGTGATAACACTAGCACTATCAATATGTCAAAGAACCCTTTGATGCATGCAAAGACAAAGCACATTGAGATCAAGTATCACTTTCTAAGAGAGAAAGTGGTAGAGAAAGAAGTCAAGATGGACTATGTGAGTACCAAATATCAATTGGTAGACATATTCACAAAGCCCTTGCCAAAGGATACTTTTGAGTATCTCAGGGAGAAGTTGGGAGTAATTCCCTTTCCTGATTCTGCTTAGAAGGAAGAAGGAAAGGCATCAGTCATCGGGGACTGATGGAAGGTTGACTACTCTACCTTAGGAGTAGTACCGATGCTTAAAATGAATGGCACCCTTTTCCATTGATGTCAAAGGGGGAGTAATATATAGAGTCATGAAAAATAGGAGTAATATACTTAGGGGGAGTAGTATTTAGTTGTGATAGTAGTTCAGTTGAGGAAATGGAGAATGTTAGAAAATATTGTAGCAAATGGAGGACTCATCCTTGGGAGAGTTTTGATGAGGAAATGGAGAATGTTATGAAATAAATTTTCACTTGGTTTGGTGGTGGTTTTTCATTCCACATGTTGCCATCAATGCTAAAGGGGGAGATTGTTGGAGATTTGCTAGCAGGCCAGTATTGACTGTATGTTTGTCATTGATGACAACATATGGAAAGTAGCATGCGTGGAAGTCTTATGCAGTAAGCTTTTAGTATATGTAGCATGGACATGATATTAGCATGATATCATGGGCGCAAAGGTCAACTATTAGTACATAAAATTATATGGAAGCTTGTGTCAGCAGTGTTCCTGACAGAGTAGCAGATAGTGTTTTGTGTATGGTTGTCCATACAGTTGTCATGAAGGCTTGTGCCCTTGGATATGTGATGAAGACATATTATTGATGTTTTAGTTATGGACACATAGTTTGATATTTAGTAGAAGAGAAGTTATGTAGTTGCTATTCGCTAGTAGTAGTTTCCTATGTTTATTTAGAAGAGTCGATAGATATTTTATTGGTTCTTGAGTTGTGCCTATCTTTAGGGTATGCGCCCTTGGAATTAAACATAGAGGAGAGTTATTGGTGTTCAATTAAGAGTGCATGAGTTAATTTAGCTTGTGGAGAAAGATCTAGTTGTTTTGGTAGAGCTGACAGTGTGTTGCGTGCGTCTACAATTATCTTAATAAGACAGGTCTCAGAATGTATTGCATGCATAGTAGAGCTGACATAATTTTTGTTGGAGTTTGTTATGGTTTCTCTATTATGATTTCAAGATGGTTCTAATAGGCTGAATTGATTATATCATTTAGAGGAAAGATATTTATAGACAATCATTTTTGATTTCTTGAGTGTGGTTCATGGTTGATTAAGAAGGGTAGAGAAAAGTGTGCGAAGTGTTGAACCTTTAGAGGAAGGTCAATGTGACCAAGTAAAGTATTTGTGCTATACATTGGAACTAATCTAGATAGTAGGTCTAAGCGCAGTTCACCAAGATCTAGATATAGTGTGTATCTGTTATTTAGAAGGTTGTAGCCTTTGCCCCTTTGAGCAGTGAGATCTCGGGTAGTGCATCATCTCCCCTAACAAGGACAATTGTAAAAGACTCCTAACAGGGTCTGACCCTTGACGAGGTCTACTATACTTAATATATTGTAAAGCTACTCCTAACAGGGTAAAGGATCTTCTAACAAGGATCATTATACACTAGTACAAAATATTAGTGGGTATCAAGTCTCACCGAGGTTTTTACCTATTTGGGTTTCCTCGTAACCAAAATATTGGTGTTGTGTTCATGTGTTCTTTCATTGTGTTTATCCTGTATGTTTAAGTATACTTAATTGGATAAAGAATTGAAACTTGTAGATAACTGATTCACCCCCCCCTCTCAGTTATCTCTTGGGACTATTCCTAACACAAATATGGTTAGATAGCTAACAAAGAGATTAACAATATTATGGTGGCTTTTTTTTTGTCTATATTAAAACATGTGCAAACCTTATAGGGAGTAGGAACAAAATGTGACCAAATTTATGATTAAACCATTTTTGGCCATTTATTGGTTATTTTGATTGATCAATTGGGTCATTTATTTTGTCATTTATTTAGTTGTTAATTTAGTTATTGATTGTTGTTAACTAGCCATTATTTAGTCATGGTAGTCATGTATTTAGTCATTGTAATCATTAATTGTCTTCAAATGATAATATACTTAGTCATTCTTATTCACTAATTTTTGTCCATTGGTAGTATATTTATTATTTTCATTATTTTTTATCACATGGTAATATATTTAGTCATATTAGAGAATGATGGAATCAAACCACCAGCCTCGTGCTTGTAAAGCAGGTTCTCTTTCATTGAGCTAGTACCCTTTAAAGAATAATTATACCATGTATCCTATGTCAACATATAAACATACATTTGTACAAAATATAAAATCAAGTATTTGATGACAATGAATCAATATTTAAAGACAACACATCACTATCTAAAGGAATGAGGTTAAAATGATTGTAATTTACTACTTTCAGGAAGGGTGTTATTGTTTCTTCGACTCAATTTTTAGAATTTGTTAAAACCTATTAGGTTGAGGGATAGATAAGAAAAGGAATACATACTTTACCATACCCCCAATTAAAGTGCCTCTCACAAGATCTTACCAGGTCTTAAAGAAATTATGGATCAATTCTTCTTGATGTGCTTGAGCACAAAATAAACCTACATACTTTGTGACTTTAGGCCAATCTTGTGAAGCAACAACCTGAAAATTTAAGAATCGGGAAAAATTAAGCATGGTGGAAAATCCACTATTATTTTCATTACAATCCATTACAAAGAATGAATTATCCATACCACCAACTATCAATAAATGTCTAAACTGTAACACATGCCTATAGAAAAATTCACCTATTCTAATTTTAACAACATATAGAAATTGTATTCCACAAATTTTGCCTCAAAATAACAAATGCTAGATAAGAATTATTAGATTTACAATTACTATAGAAGAACTAGATTCTTTTCCATTCTTTGTATGTGTAACATCTGCCCCAAAAAATTATGGTTGGCATATCACTCACTAATGATATCCTCTACCAGAGATCATCCAAAAGCACAATGTTTCTTCTACACATAAAACAACATATGATTACCATGATCTAAAGGTAAAGCGCTAAATTATGAATAGTGGTATAACTCCTAAACTAGGATTTGCATAAATAATAGTATCATTCTACTTACCTTCATCATTTGTACTTCCATTTGACAATGTTTACACATCAACCAAAATGCACCTTAAATTATATTTAATCATATTTATTAATTAATTTGAAAATTAAAACAACATTATTATTTAATACACAATTTCCTCCATTCCTACCTCTTAGACATGTTTGACTACGAGAAGTGTTGTACAAAATCTAAATATTGCACTTGGAAATTAACTTTTGAACATCAATTTTGATAGTAATAGAAATTTTGAGACTAAATCTAGAAATTAGATATGGAAAGGAACCTATCTATAATCTAGGCCTAAAAATATTAGTCTAGAGAATGAGCCTCCCTTGATAAGAGACATATAAGTCAATTTTAAGGTGTGGATTCTAGGTTAGGATTCTCTATAGATCATCTTCTTGAAATTATAGTGAAATAACATTTATCATTGGAGTAGATTGACAATGACCAATGCTTGTTCAAAATTGGAACTATGTGTGTCTATGTCTTCTCTCTACAAATGTATGATTCTTTATCATCAAATTTGGAATCTACATATAGAATAGAGGGAGAAGTGTTAGGTTGCATAGGGGCCTACCTAATTCAAACCCCAAGTAGGAATTAACCTCTACTATAGCAATGATGAATAGAAAAGAGAGCATGTCATTGATAGGATAGAGGTTGAAAACCCAAAGGAAATGTTGAAAATTTGACAAATGATACCTTTTCTAAAAGGATCATCTTACTTCGAAGCTTCATGAAAGGTTGATGTTTCTTGATATGAGTTCATGCATACCTTCACTCATGGATTAAATACATAAACTTGATCGTGGATGTTAGATTTAATGCTTGTCTTCAAACCTCTCCACTTCCTTAAAAATATTTAATCACTTTTCTCAATTGGACTTGAATGGTTGTGGATTGATAATTGAGAGATGAGATTGAGAGATGCGGTAGAGGTTGTATTTATACATAGCCTCATGAAGTGTGTTTATAATTTAGAAGAAGGTTGACATCGACAATACCAAGCTTAACAATTTTATCATCATTAATGGTTCACATTTGGAACCAAAATGGTTGAACTATGGTGCCTAGCACCATAGTCCTAACATTTTGGCTTGAAATTTGGTCAATGAGATCAAGATTGTGCTATGCTTTTAGATTTAGCCATCGAATGAGCACAGTTAATCATATCTATTAGGGGCATGAGGATATTTCACCAAAGTAAACCTCAAATGAGTGTGGAATCGTATAGGGACACAATCTATGACACTACAACATGTAATGGTTGAAATCTCTAATCTAAACATTTATTGCACAATATATATTAGAAATAAGATGACTATTAAAAATAAGATATTTTTTTTAAATTTCTGAAAGACTAAAAGTTTAATATTTGTATATTATCTATTAAATCAAAAAATGTAGCTAATTGACAATTTGGCCTATGTGTATAAACAAATTACTCATGAGAGTATAGAAAATATATAATAATATTTTATTATAATTTTCTTATATTTTTAAAACTAAATTTTATTTGTTATAAATAAAATTGTATTTTGTTTTAGGAAATGTGTGTGAATTTGGGAATACGCATTGCAAATGACATAGCTTTTGACTCCTCTTGGGGCATGAATGTCTTCATTGTGAAAGGGTTTTCTCCTCAATTTTTGATGGTGGTAGCTAATCTCACTTCAGTTAGGTTTGGTTCCACCATGCTTAGACTACTACATTTACAAATGCAATTAAAAATAGGGTTTCCTCTCAAGCCTTGAATCCATTTCCTTTGGAATCTGATGGAATAAATTCAAGGAAAATTGCTCATAGTTATGGAAAATTTATTGAGTTAAAGTTTGTTGCTGAATTAAAGAAAGATCTTGTCAATAATGAGAATTTATTTGCTAAAAATAGACTTATTGGAAGTTTTTTTTACAGTCTAGCCTCCCCAATCTCCATCAATGGACTTTTGAGCCTTGGATTCCATTCATGGAAGAAAATTTGGAGATATACACATGTGCAAGAGGTTTTTTCATTGTGGTTTTTGATAGTAAGAATGACAAGGACACTATTTTAATTTTCTTGTGATCTTGAGGAAAAATGGTGTTAAAAATTAGGACATCGTCTTCTTAATCTTAATATTAAATGTTTGTAATGTCAATCTAAATTGTGTTCCTAATATTACTCTTCATTATTGGTTTGAATGTTTCTTTACGATGATAGGAAACTTAATTGGTAACTTTGTCATCATAGATTAAAAAAAAATCTACACACTTTATATATGTATTATAAGGGAATAAAATCTCTTGTACATAAATCTAGGTGAGTCAAATGCATAAAATTAAGGAGTTGTGTAGAGTTGAAAATGATAAAGTCAATTAGTCATTTAGAAGGATTGTTGTTACATTCCAAGAAATATGAGAAATAAGCAATTAGTTAGTCAATTGTATCCATTAAGAAATTGTTAAGGTTTTATGTACCTTGTCAATTCAAATATTAGGAGTCTTGTGCATTCAAAAAATACATTTAAAAGAAAATTGGAATGGTTCAAAGGTCTTAAATTATGTTTTTAGCAACATTAAAATGTATAAATCAAATTTCACAATGTTATGCCTCCACCCATATTGATATTTTTCTATTGATAATTGTACTCTTGACCATTAGTTGACGACATTTTATCAATAATAGTACTATTAGATAGCAGAAATATTTAATGGGATCAATGATGCATTATTTCTTTTCTCCTGCTATAGGTGTGGCTATTGAATATGGTGTTTTAGCATGCAAGGGTTAATGTTAGCATTATAAGGGGATATGATCTCTTGTACATAATATGAGTCAAATACATAGAATTAAATAATAATGTAGAGATGAAAATGATAAAAGAATTTTATAAATTTTTAATTTAGTAATGAAAGTAAGGAGTTATGAAGTGTTGAGAATGATAAACTATAATATTATCTTTGTATATCAAATTTAATTTAATGATGAAATATAGAAGTTGGAGATGTGAAAGTCCACTGCGGTATAATTAATTTACCTAATAAATAAATAAAATAGGTACTTTTGAATCATTCATTTTAATTAATTTCAACATGTGTGAGCTTTTAAAATTTAATGTAGATAGTAATGTGTAAAATTTGTCTCCAACAGTCATTGCTCTTGCTCAAATGAAAAGTTTGAACCCTACGGCTTCTAGATCTAGTGATGGGACATCTTCACTCCCATTCAAAATGTAACATAGATAGTAATTTCTAAAAAAATTCTCTAATGGTCGTTGCTCTCGCTCAAGTGAAAATTTTAAAACCTACATCTTTTGCACCTATTGTTGGAGCCTCTTCGCTGCCCCCCATGAGTTTGGGTGTTTCTTGTCGAATGTATGGTTCTTGTTTGGGCTCTACTATGACCATGGTGCCTAGAACTTAGGGTCTTCTTGCATCTATGTTCATTATGGGTGGGTCTATGTTTCTCGAGGAGGCATTGGATGCCACTCTGCTGGTTTCTTCTGACATGGTGCCCACTAATAGGGTTGTGAATGATGGAGGCACCAAGACTATTTCTACTACTGGTAGATGAATCTTTTCTTGTGTTTCTTGACCTTATGCAACTCTTCATCCAAAGGTGAAATGTTGACCTTTGGCTTGTGTTGATACCTTCCCCATGGTGGTGTGTGACTAGGATATGGTAAAAAATGTGGAGTACTTCCAACATTGCAAGTTAGTATGTAGATTTGTTGGTTTTTGGCCTTCTCTACTTGATCTACATTGTTGGGTAACATACTCTTGGAGACCTTTGGTTTTAGATACCGTTGATCTTTTCCCTTGTGCTAAGGGTTTTTTTGTTTCTCTTTTTCCTTCCTCTATGGAATGGGATCTAGTGAAGAGTAAGTTGTAGGCTTGGGGGAATCACTCTCTTTCAACCAAACCATGGAATGTCTCCTTCAACCCTCTAATTGAACCTCTCAGTGTGCATCATATGTGGGTTCATATTTTCTTAACCTTTCCCCTCATTTTGGGAGAACTCTTTTTTTGAGGTCATCGACAACTCTTTTCTAAAGGTGGATGATACTACAACTACCATGGGTCTTTCCACCTTTGCACATATTTTGGTTGACATTAACATCTCCACATCTCTCCCTAGAGATGTGGTTATCATAGTAGAGGAAAGTTCATGGACTCAATTGGTGGATTATGAGGGCCTCCCATTTTGATGTTGCATATACTTCTCTAATGGTCACTTGGAAACTAATTATTCTTTCTTGCAGTGTAAGAGTGTTGCCACTTGGTCAAAGGAAACTAATGATGAACATTTGATTATTTAGGCTTCTAATTCTTCTTATGATGATGCATAACATACTAATGAAAACTCCCCTAGAGATGATGCTCCTACCACAAGTCTAGATGACGATCATGTTGTGAATCTGACCTATACAACCCTTGTGCCTCCTTGTGCTATTGAAGCAATCCTCTCTAGTTGTGTGGACCCTTTTATGATTACTTATCTTTCTCTAATCCAATCTTCAACTGACGATGTTCAACCTTCTCACTATTTTTCACCTTGTTTTGATAGTCTTTCTGATGGTTTTTCACCACTTCTACCTTGCGGTGGTGATCCTAGTGATAATATCACTTGGAGAGATGTCCCATGGCATAAAAAAATAATTATTATTTAGCATCTAATTTTCCTCCCCACATTTTGGATGCGTTGTTTACCCACTCTTGAATTGAATTACTAAATTTTCTTTTAGTGTTTTATTTTTTTCCTTATTTGTAATAACTAGCACCTTTGTTAATGTGTTGATGTTTTTGATGCCTTTGGGTTATAGTTATGTAAGGGTTAGAACCCTTGTTATATTTCTAATATTAATAAAAAATATTTAACATATTATGAGTGCAAAGTGTCTCAACTTTGAGAACTTCTACATAATTCTATCCATAAAAATTTACCCAAGTGGATAAAAATTCTGGAAAAACATTCTCAAGTGCAGAAACCTCATCTAGATGGGACTAAAATGGTAAATTGGGAATGGAAATTTGCTTCAGTTTGTAGTGCCTCTTGTGCTTTCATTATATCCTTGTCTATTTTTATCCTAACTATACTCTTTGATGTGATTCTATGACTATTTATATTATATTATATTGGTATTGACATTGTAAGATACACCCAATACAATTATGATTCTTTTTGTTCATATTGATATCATTGTTATTGTGGATAGTAGATTACTTGTGATTTAGTTATGATCATGTTGATTGAAGAATCATAATGAGGTCATTGATGATGATTTTGGAAGGTATTTTTGTCATTGTTGGCAAAGCATACATAGGTAAGAAGGTTTTACCCATCAATAAACAATTACACAACAGGTAAACCAATACACCCATCGGTGAATTACATTGTTGGTAAAGGATGGATAGGTAAATACTATCAAAAAATAGGACAAATCAATAGGTGAAGACAAGTGGTATAGATAAATAGGTTTTTTATCAGTAAACTAGAAGATGTCAATATACAATAAAGAAAGTGGTGAAAAGGGAAGACTATTGGTATAATCAAATAAGTAAATAGGTGAAGCGGTGAAATACCTACCGGTCAAATAGAAAATAGGTGAGAGATAAAAAGTTTTGAGAAATCAATGAAACTGATCATAATGGAAGTAGGTTCATTGAACCTGAACATAAAGGAAAATGTACTACATAGATTGGAGAGTCAATTGAAACAGTTTATAGGGAATGATCAACAAAGTCTTATGTTGATTTCAAGGTATAATTGGTCAATACAAATAAAGAAATATTACATCTAGGAAAGGACAAGCTAAGTCAAATCTATCCAACGTGATTGAAGATTTATGTTTTCTATGAATTAACTAAGATTGTAATAACATGTTTAGATGGATTGGAAACCCTAAAACTTTTTACATCTGGTGGTGGACATTGTATAAGAAGATAGAGTTGGTAGTGAAGAAAAGAGTTGAAAAGAGTTGGATTTTAAAAAAATAACTGATTCAAAATTAAGGTGCAATCATAGAGTTGATTTCAGAGAAGTTATAGAATGATTGAATGAACAAATACAACATAAAGGATCTGATCAAGAATTGTAAAGTACAAATCATAGGTCAAATTTATTTTTGTATTCCTAACATTTCTCAACAAGTTCTAAAATCTTCTAACAAGGTAGTCTTTGACAAGATTGTGATGTAAATCCCTTAACGGGGCGAATATTGTAATATTGGGATAAAATCCCTTAGTAGGGTAGTTTGTAATAGGACTTCTAGATACACTTATCAATGTATTAGTCATTTTTAATAGGGTGAGCTACTTAGAAGGTGACAATTGTATCTCTTAACAGGGAATAACTATTTAGTGTAGTAAAGAGTTGTGGGTATCATCCCCACTGCAGTTTTTCCCTCTAACCAAGGGTTTATGTGATACCAAACTAAGGTGTTATGTGTTTGCCTGAATTGTTTATGATTTCATTGCATTGATACTTAACATTTTAGTTACATTAATTATTGTTATGAAATCTTGTTCTTCTACAATTTAAAGGTTATCCGTTGAAATAAGTGAATTGTTATAGTACTGATTCACCCCCCTCTCAATACCTATTATTTCCATCAATTGGTATCAGAGAAAGTGTTCTCTAGATAGAATTTTAACAACTTGAGAGTAGATCTGGGGAGATGAAAAGTTATAGGAAGGAGAGACAATTGGAGGAATACATGGAAGTAGAAAATGAACAAATACAATATCTCAAAGACAAGTTGAAGGTCTCTTTTTCAAAAAGAAAGGAACGGTCAAAGAAACTGAAGATAATTATTGAAGGCATTAAACAACTATCAGAAGAAAGTGTTAATTTAGAATAATTTGATGCATCTATTACAAATCTGATGAAAAATAAAAATACCCTGAATAAAGAGTTGATCAATATGAAAAGAGAACAAGAGAATCAAGCTCTAAGGATGACTTAAATACTTGAAATAATGAGAGAAATTGAAAGTGAAAAAGGAATTATTAAATTAGAGAAGAGAAATGTTGAACAAACTATTAGAGAAAAAAATTGAATCATGCAAATGCTACAATAGGAGAATCACACACCAAATGAACAATTTGAATGGCACAAGTGAGGAAAATATGTAGATACTTTTTGAAAAAAAAAACTTGAGACAAGAGGTTGAGCAATTGAAGAATGACCTAAAAATTGAAAAGGAAGTCAATGAAATGCTCACGAGGTTTGAGAAGAGCATAAAGAAAATTGATGAACAATTGAAAAATCAAAGATGACATAAGGATACTACTGTTCTAGAATATATCAGTAACAAAAAAGTTGAATTTGGAGAATCATCCAAATCTAGAGCTGGGAATCCATCATAGATGTCTAAATATCCTATCAACATGCAAGGTAAGAAACCTACTAAATGTACTTGTTATAACTATGGAAATCCTAGTCAAACATCAAATGTTTGTAGAAGAAGACTAGTCAATATTTCAAGAGGTACACCATTTAGTGGATATTGTTACAATTGCAATAAATATGGTCATCAAGCCTATGAGTGCAAATGAGGCTCTAGTAGCAGATCATTTGAAGGAAGCTTCAATGGTTACTATTACACATGCAAAAAATATGGACACAAGTCATAACATTGTAGATCAAGAATGGCTAACCAATCAACCAATACTCTAAGAAGAAAAGGAAACATGAATGTTTCATGTTCTATTTGTGGGAGCTATGGACATATGGTGGTTAATTACTGATTAAGGAATCCTGGAGGTAATGTTGGACCCTGGAGGAAAATAGGTATAACTTATTTTTATTGTCACAAGATTGGACATCTAGAAAGAGATTGTTGGCACAGGAACTAGTCACTAAGCAATGAAGGAAGCAAAGGAAAAAGGATAGTTAATGTTGAAGAAATGAGGAATGAGATGAACAAGATATGGAAGAAGAAGGGAGAAAGAAAATAAGGTACTAATGCATCAAAAGGTAACCCATCATCCTCTGGTATAGGGGATTCATCATTTAACTAAGCAAGTAAGAATTCCTTAGGGATCAAATATCATTGTTATATCTATCGATCTGTTACATTAATGAGCTGAATTGTCTATCAGCATGATTAGATGCACATAACACAATGTTGAATAAGTCTAGTTATCAATGCTTTATCATTTGGAGTTGTGAATTTACTAGTTAACACACAATGAATTCAACTATCAGTAAAGGATTATGTTATCATTACAAGGAGGTTATTGGTAAATTGAATTTAATGCTTATACCTAATGTTAATGTTGGACAACCTATCGAGCAAATAAGTATAGAGGGTAACCTACTCATTATTCACTTTACATTATGAAGAGAAATTTTCTAAGAAGAGAGTAATTGTATGTTTCCATCTATTGTGTGAAATAAAATTGCAATTATTTGTGAAGAATTGAGTTGAGAAGATTTCAAGTGCTAGCTAAGTAGTAGATGTAGAACGGTGAAGAATTTCATAGTAACTATGAAGATTAAGTTGAAATTACTTGGAAAGACATCATGGCATTGAATATTGATACCCTTATCTTGATTGAGATCACACAGGAGCTTGAGCCTAAATATAAACTTTACCCATTAAAGGCAATGAAAGTTGACAAAGCGGGTTCCCTATCATCAATTCCTCCTCGGGTGATGCTGATGGAAGATGTAGGAACTTTTATCCACTACAAGTTAAATGAATTGGGAGACAAGAAAATTCAAGATGAATACCTAGAAATGTGCAAAGATGGTGAGTTAAAAGATGAGTTTAAGCATTTGGTAACTAAGTGTTTAACACATTTGGTTGACCTACCAAAAAAATTTAATGAAGAATGGATCAAATATGTGTTGGGTCAGTATCATGAATAATTTATCTAGTTAGAAGAAGAAATAACTATCAAAATCATGAAGGAGTTGATTCATATGGTCATGAGAGTATCGGTAGACAGAGAACAATGTATCCTAAGACTTGTTTCTAGAGATGAAGTGGAAGAATTGACCAAGTCAAAAGAAGATCACCAAGCCATGAAAAAAATGACATTATAGATCAAGAGGTAATATTTTCCTCTATGATTATCGGATATAAAGTGTATCAATCTAGTTGGTTGAACAACATGTCTAGCAGAGCGATTCATGCAGCCTATGAGATTGTGAAATTGGGAAAGAGGTACGACCTAGTAGAAATGATGAGGTCATAACTATTGGTGAATTTGAAGAGGATACAACCTAAAAGGGAGAAGGAAATGAAGTATGTTTCTTTATTGGTATGTATATTTTTCTATGTACATAATTTATTTCTTGGCATTGGTATGACTATTTGGAAAACTAATAGGTCATCCCTATATCAAACGAATGAGTATATATGTCAGTAAGGAGAAGAGTTTAACACAATAAGGTGGGTTTATTTCAACTAATTTCAAATCATGATGCATAAGAGGTTTAGGATCCCTCCACCTATTTTTGAGAAATATAAAGATACTATTTGTTTCTTAGTTGACACCGATACATGTAGGATGCAAGCAATAGAATCTAGGACTTCATGGGTTCCATCAATGGGATATGAAGTAAGAGAGGAAGTAATCATACTGGATGTTCATTACCTATTGATCCTAGACAAGAAAAAGCTGCAAAAAGATTTGGGACATATGAAGAAGCATTCAAGAGAATAACTCTAGACCTAAAGAAACCCATAATTGAGAGAAAAGATAAAAAATTGATGGATAACTTGGAAAATAAATATGGAATAGCTGAGGAGAGTAGTTCCATTGTTAATAAACCTAAATTTATTCCTGATCTCATGCCAATAAAAAGTGAAAGAAGACTGAGAAATTAATAGGTATGTCTTCCCTACCGGCAATAGGATAAAATTTTAAAATTGAAGAACAACATGTTGAAGAAAAGGAATTTGAGATCACTCAACCATTGAAAAAAATACTACAACCATTGAACCGAAGACCTATCAAAAGAGGAAAACTAGGAGCCAATATAAGACTTATCCTAGTAGTAAAAGAAATAAGAAAACCAAAGTTGATGAACAAAGAATAGATTCAAAGAGAGATTATTGACTTAGGTAAGAAAACTAGAAAGACAATTGTCAAAATACCTAAGGTAGCCACAAAACTTGCTAAAGGTATAAGGGAACGTGGTCTTGTGGGAATTATAAGAAATGCTAGATTTTCTAAATTATCTAATGATGACAATAA
The DNA here is from genome assembly GCA_027943335.1 of Chamaecyparis obtusa. NCBI lineage: Eukaryota > Viridiplantae > Streptophyta > Pinopsida > Cupressales > Cupressaceae > Chamaecyparis > Chamaecyparis obtusa. The sequence goes on along the minus strand of BSBK01001038.1, from coordinate 1,455,422 downwards.
AGTTATTGAAGATTCCATAGCATTTCATTTTCATAAATTCAAGAAATATCCAAAAGATCTTAAGAATCATGTACCTGCTGAATTATTTGATGCACTAAATGTGAGATGGGAATCTGCATTCCAACATGAAGAACAAACTAGAATGAAAAATCTAATTGATATAATGTCATTAATGACAAAAAATGATGTAGAGATAGTAATGGAGAAGTACAAACATAAATTCAAAAGTAGAAGCATGATAGATATGTTACTTGGAGATCTTGAGAAGGAAGCACAAGATGAAATGATTCACATCTGGAAGCAAATTTTCAATTTAGACCAACCTCAATTACATGATGAAGTAGGACCATTATAGGCTGATGATAAATTTATAGTTGATGAGTTGATTGGTGACATGATTAATCATAATGTGAGAACTAAAAAGGATTTCACCATGGTTCAAGTCAATGAAGTTATATAAAAATCCACCACCGATCCAAAATTAATCCAAGTTGAAGATGAACCACTGTAAACTCCACTTGATGTAAACCCAATTGAGAAACAGGCTTACATTGTTGACAGTAAGGTAAAATGAGTGATGATGCAGAGAAAATAAAAGATGTTGAAAAAGTAACAGAGGCGATAGAACAACCTATGGACTCAAATGTATCACCACAAGAAACATCATATCAACTCTAGGAACAACAAAATGATATGGGTGAGAAAGGACACAAAACCCAATAGGTTGAGTAGAAACTAAAACAAGAGAAAACAAAGGAACCAGATAAGGAAAGGGAAAAGGAAAAGGAAAAGGAAGAAGAACCTAATAAGGATGGAAGTGAGGAAAAACATAAGGATGATGAGGACATAGGTGCAAAGAAGAAGAGGAAAAGAAGTGAAGATGCAGATGAAGATGATGAAGATGATCTTAAATTTGAAATATTAAAGAAGGATCCCAAGAATATGAAGTACAACAAAAAGTTACTTTATGCATAGAAATTAGAAGAGAAAGATGAAAAAGACATAGAAAAGAGGAAGCAACAAAAGAAAAGAGTATTGAGAAATTTTTTTAGCTTACTATCAAATTCAATTTCTTATGTGCAAATTGATGGTGATGAGCCATTGATTGATCAACTTAAGACACTAGTTAATGCAATTAATACCTTAGAACATGACTTAGAAGCAAAAATAGCTATGAGAGAAAAGAAGATGTTAGAAAAATAAATCATGGAGAAAATATTACAAAATATTTCCATTGTCAAAGTTTCATTACTTGAGATGGTAAAAGAGATGAAGAATGGATTGATAGAAGTCGGTAAGATGCTTGGTAAACTATTTATCCTTACAAACATCACTATTGAGATGAAGGAAAATCTAGCTGAGCTTAAAATTGAAAAGGCTACAACTTTGAGCAAGCTAGATCTGTTGAATTTATATATGATGCACATAGAGAAAATGATGGACATATCATTTAAAGAAAGAGAGATCAAGGTAGAAGAAGACAGAATAAGAATAACCCTACTTTAGTTACAAGGTATTCTGACCCCTCACATGGACATAATGAAAGAATAATTAAAGAAAAGTGAAGAATTGATTGGTAAACTGAAGATGAGCACCATGTACAACATGAAGGAGCTAGCATCTGATCTACATGGTCAACATATTGCATTGAAGACATTGAAAGAATCATGGGAGAAATTACTAGCCAGTGCAAAGGAGAAATTCAAGATCACATTTGACAAACTATGAGCGGTAAGCACACTTGTATATATCATTTTGGTTATATTCTTTGACATTGATTTTGAAAAAAGGGGGAGTAGTGCGAAATAAAATTACTAAGTTAAAGAAAAAGGGGAGTTATATATTGAAGTTGTAAGTTTTTTCCATTAATGCCAAAGGGGGAGAATGTCGATTAAAGAATCATAATGAGGCCATTGATGATGATTTTGGAAGGTATGGTTGTCATTGCTAGAAAACCAATACATAGGCAAGAAGGTTTTACCCAGGTAAACAAATACACAATAGGTAAAACAATACACCCATTGGTGAATTACATTGTTGGTAAAGGATGGATAGGTAAAGGGAATAGGTAAAGATATATTGGAAAATAGGACAAGTCAATTGTTGAAGACAAGCGGTATAGAGAAAAAGGTTTGTTATCAGTAAACTAGAAGTTATCGGTATACAGGAAAGAGAGTAGTGAAAAGGGAAGAATATTGGTATAAGAAAAAAAGTAAATAGGTGAAGCGGTGAGGTACCTATTAGTCAAACAACAAACAAGTGAAAGATAAACATTTTTGAGAAATTGACAAAACTGATCATAATGGAAGCAAATTCATTGAACCTGGACATAACGGAAAACATCCTAAATAGATTAGAGATTCAATTGAAATGGTTTATAGGGAATGATAAACAAAATCTTATGCTGATTTCAAGGTATAATTCCAATGAATAAGAATAAAGCAATATTACACCTAGGAAATGACAAACTAAGTCAGATCTAGCCAACACAGTGGAAGATTTATGTTTAGATGGATTGGAAACCCAAAATGTTTTACATCTAGTGGTGGGCATTATATAATAAGATAGATTTGGTAATGAAAAAAATATTTGATAAGAGTTGGAAGTTAAAAAATAATTGATGCAGAATAAAGGTACAATCATAGAGTTGATTTCAGAGAAGTTGTAGAAGGATTGAATGAATAGATACAAAGCATAAAGGATCTAATCAAGCATTGCAGAGTGGAAATCACAAATCAAATTTATTTTTTTATTCCTAACAATTCTCAACAAGTTCTAAAATCCTCTAACAAGGTAGTCTTTGACAAGACTATGATGTAAATCCCTTAACTGGGTGAACACTATAATAGTAGGATAAAATCCCTTAGTAGGGTAGTTTGTAATAGGACTTATAGATACAATTAAAAATGTATCAACCACTTTTAAAAAGGTGATTCACTTAGAAGGTGACAATTGTATCTCTTGACCAGGTAAAACTATTTATTGTAGTGAAGAGTTGTGGGTGTCATCTCCACTTCATTTTTTCCCTCTAACCAAGGGCTTATGTGATACCAAATTAAGGTGTTATGTGCGTGCATGAATTGTTTATGATTCATTGCATTGATACTTTGCATTTTACTTACATGCATTATTGTTATGAAATCTTATTTTGGTGCAAGTTAAAGGTTATCAATTGAAATAGGTTAATTGTTATAGTATTGATTCACCGCCCCCCCCCCCCCCCCCCCTCTCAGTACCTATTATTACCAATAGATCATATATGCATGATGACTCTATGTGATGAGACATGATATTATATGATGATATCTGGTTTATTTCATATGAAAGGATATTTTATTATGTTTACCTTGATGTGGTTTGATGAGATTCAATTAAGTATGTTTAGTGGTTGCTCTGATATTGTACTTTATTATGCTTAGCTACTATCTAGTTTGAGGATTTATTTGATATATGACTTTTATTTCTATAAATGCTATTAAGATTCTTTGATTTAAATGGAATGATTATTTATGATGTTTATTGAGAATTAAATATGAAAGGAATGGTTTTGTAACATTCAAATACATAAGAATGATTATGTCACTAAAATTTCCTTTCATTAGTTTCAATTATGGATCATTGTGTATGTGATTAAATAATTTATCATGTGATTAGCTACACTTTATGTGTCTAAGTTTTAGTGATGACAAGTACCAGGCATCAAATCACCATGTTCCATATATTTCAACATGTCTTATCCTCGACAATCGCACAAGAGATAGTTACATTAGCCATTCATGACATTTAGCTAAATTCATTCTTGTGTGAACAATGCATCTATAATTTCAATATTATAACTCCATTTACCATGTGGGTAAGTCTGGATCTTCTTAGATAAATATGATAGACCAATATTTGTTTGTGCATCATAGAGTATTCACAGTTGTCACAGTTGAGTTAGATATTAAAGTGTTGATTATAATTATTACTTGGTTAATTTACATTTACCAAAAAAAAATTGTGTAATTGTGTTCCCTTAATTGGAATTGATTAAATAAATCTAGTGGGGTTTTTGGAGATTTGTGGATTTTGATTTGATTTAATTTTAAGTTCTTTTATTTGAGCCTTTTAGCTTTTGTGGAAAAAGAGTTCATTTCCACACTTGTCAAATTTTGGAATTAGATTTTGCTCCAAAACCCTTTTAGAGGATTTGGTCTTTTGCATGTTGGGTTTGAACCAGTCACCAAATTTATGTTGGCATCAACTCATTGGATTAGTGTTTTAATTGCTTGACTTTGCTAACATTCTTGCTTGATTCTATGAGGTTTCAAGATTTCTCTTCCAATTATGGTTTTTTTCATTGTTGAGGTAGGATTCTCCAAATCTATTTTGTTTCTCAATTTAATTGTTAAATGTTGTATATATTTGTTCTGTGCAATGAATCTTATGCCTTTCCCATGTGTTTGAGTTTTTTCCATGCCTATTTGGGCTTTCATTCTTTATATGTATTTTGATATTTTGGAATGTGAATCCACATACCGCTATGCTAGACATTTTTCCTAGTGTGCTTGGATTGAGAATTCTATTGGATGGTTGTGGTGTTGTTTACTAAGAAGCCAATGGGTTTTCTCTATTTTCTTAATTCGAAGTTTTTATTTTGAATCTTTTTGTTGGTCTTTAATGGTGGAAATGGATTGGGACTGGTTTGTAGCCTAAATTATGTTTTATTAAAGTTAAATTTTGAAGGATTTTATGACAAATTCTTATGTGGGATAATGGAATTTTTTTTGAGGAATTTTGTTTGTGGGGGGATTTTTGATCATGCTCTTGTAGCTATGGTCATCTACACATGTTATCATGCACAAATTTTGCCTTTTTACATTATGAGTTTTTTATGCAATGTTTGAGATTGCATTTATGACTTTATTGATGATCAATTTTTTAGAATGTATCATTGGAATAATTAATTTATTTAATAGATGGGGTCTTTGAGAAATATTTTCTCTTGGTTTGATATCAATAGAGATCACATATCTCATCAGGGGTTTTGGCTTTTGAGTCTTTTATTGCTTCGTGCCTTTATTGCATTGGCTTGCATAGTGCCTTGTTGTAATGAGATGAACTTGTTTGATGTTTGAGTAGTGGAGTGGAGTGACTCTTGTAAGTGAGCTAGGAAATAAAGGGGTTTCCAAGGTAACCCTTTGAGAGTTCTTAATAAAGTGGTAACTACATAAATGAATGATATAAAAATATATTAACAAAGAACTAGTAAGACTACCTTGTTATTTGAGGACATTGATTGAAGGTATATCTTTGTCTATTCATCTAAGGACATTGATAAAAGGCACAATATATGGACATCTATGGATGTTGGTCAAACATAAGACTTAGCTTGTTCATTTATAGACCTTGATCAAAGGCTTAGTAGAGCCTCCTTTTTTGAGAAGGATTGCTCAAATTTGTTTGGGCCACCTCATGCCATATGATGACACTCCCACTCTTGATTTTATGCATTAAACCATTGTATAGGTCTGAGTAGTGACCCTGATATATATATGATAACCTACAACTGATTAAAAATCTTGAAGGAAAGTTTGAAAATAGAATGGATAATTGAAAGACAATGATTGATGATCACCGAGCTACCAAAGTATATGTAAGATAATTAAATCAGTCAATATATTGTCATTGATGTCAACTAATTTTGACTGTACTTGTCATGATAGTTACAAACATCTAAAGAAGGAAAATGGTAAAGGAATGAGATATCTACATGAAGATGAGATGGATAATAAAGATATAGTTATGGTATACAGAGATAACTTTAGTGGCGAATCTTCGCCTTTTGGCGATCCCGTCTGACGGGTCAATCGTCATTTGGCGAATAGAGCACGCAACATAGGTCAACTACATCGCCGGATATTTATTAGATTTGGGTCCAACGCCCAGGGTAGTCGCCCATTAGTTATCACATGATTGGTTAAAACTATCGGTGCAATCACCAATGCAATATACGTTTTGGATACATTTATTTTAAACATATCGCCAGCTTTTGCATGCTGTTTCTTATTGGCCCACGTTCTTTCGCCATTACTACAACCAAATAATTTTCCCTTGGGTTGGGCGTCGCCAACCATTTTCCAGACATGTTTCGACCACCAGCCCCGTTTAGCCAACTGTTTCCTACTGTGGGCTTGCATAGGAAGGTGCGTTTCACCTGCATTTGAAATTCCCGCTTCTTAATCCCGCCTAATTCGCCAACCTAGATTGGACTATAAAATATTATTATTCTACACAGTTTGCTCTTTTCTGGTCTGGAGACTGGCATTTCTTATTGCTGCCGAACTTTCAGAGTGCTGAGTGCATTGGCCATTGACTCGTGGACCCTGGTTTTTTTAAAAGGCAAGTGCTTTTTAATTTATTTTTTATGTCAACAGTGGTACTGGACCACTGGTATAGTGGTACTGGTTATTTTTTTAGTTTTACTGTCCAGTGTAATGCTAAGATAGCCTATAGGTTTGTGAATTATATTGGCCCTTGGGTAGTACCGTAGACTGTAGTACCGTAGCAGTAGAACCCATTTTTTGAGAATGAATCATATTATTGTTATTATATGTAGTCTAAGTAGTTGAGTCTTTTGTTCAACAACTAAGTTGATATATTTTTTGCAGCCTTTATCGGTTTGCCATGTCAAATAAGAGGGGTAACAGGGGTTCCGGTAGGATCCCTGAATGCCAAGAGAAGCCACCATTACCAAAACGCAGAACCATAGCAGCATATTTTGGTGGTGGAAATGTTGGCAAGCTACAAGATTCACAAGTTAGATCTCCAGTTGAAAAAGGAGATTCATCACAAGTTGGACCCTCAGACCATATTGAAGTTCAAGTTGGTGAACCTGATATCTCAGTCGAGGATGAACTTGAACACGATTTGGAGGCACTTCCCCTGAGTAGGGAGTCACAAACTAAGATTATAGAGTTGGAGTCGGTCCTGGACCAGTCGGGTGAGAAAACCAAAATTGATTCCATAAATCATGCTCATGCACAAAAGGGGAAAAGAAAATTGGGATCGACGAAAGATCGATCTCACTGGGATCTGTCCCAAAGGAGTTTTCAATTAGAATGGGTGGAAAAGTACTGGTTCATTGAACCAGTGCCCAATCCAATTGATGGTGCGCCTCCTACTGAATGCAGATGTAACATTTGCACAGAGATAACAAAGAAGGAGAAGAGGTTGCAGCTTAAAATTGATACCATAGAAAAGCATGTCGGTAAAGTTTACAAGAAGGAAATTATAGATGGAGTTGAAAAATCCGTGCTAACTTGGAAAAGAAAGGACAACTGTGTGCATATCAGGAATGCCAAAATATACGAGTTACACCAGCAATTACGGGATAAGCGTTTTGCAGTAAAAGGTTCCATTGAAGATTTCATTGGGAAAGCAACGGAAGTGCAAAATATGGGAAAAGTAGTTCAATTAAGTGTGGTCTTTTATTTATTGAGTAGAGGACGTCCTATGATAGACTACCCTTCAATTCCTGCCTTATTGCACTTTTTGAAAACTCAAAACTATCCGAACAGTCACTGGTCAGTAAACAGCGGATGGGAATGGGCTAGATGTCTTGCACAGGTTGAAAAAGAAGATATGAAGGAAAAAATAAAAGACTCAAATTTCATTGCATTGTCTCTAGATGAAGTTACAGCAATTGATAATACTTCCTGGGTGTGCATGCATGTTTATACTGTAAACAATCTTTGTCGTCAACCATTTATACTATCTGTTGCTAAATTGAATTGTAGTGCGACAGCTGAAAATTTATATGAATTATTAAAGACTACTCTAATTGAATCTGGAGGTTTGGATAGCATGGAGATTGCCAAAAAGTTGGTGTGTGTTGGAGCAGATGGAGCTTCGGTTATGCAAGGTCATAAAGATGGTCTTTGCAAAAAGATCAAGGATGATTTGGCACCCTACGCTATTCCCATTCATTGCATGGCCCATCGAATGAATCTAGCTTTTGGAATTGTTAGCAATTTTGGTTGTGTAAGTAAAGTGGAATCTCTAATCAAAGAGATTTACCAATACTTCTGTCGAAGTCCAAAATGAGTCTGGGAATTTCAACACTTTTCTCAAGGACTTACTGATGGGAAGAAGCTTCTTAAAGACAATGATACCAGATGGATCTCTTTGGATGGACCGGCACATCGAGTAATGTCTGAATACCCGTCATTGCTTGGACTAATCCACTCTATGCGAGATAGATTCCCTCGGCTATATTCAAGCCTAACTAATGTTAAGGTACTCTTAACTTTAGCAGCTATTCTCCCCATGCTACAGGACATGAGAAATATTATAAAAAAGGTTCAACAAAGAGGTATGTACATTGCAGAATATAATAAGCTGCGTAAAATGACATGTAGTAGCCTGGATACTCTGTATCGATTACTACCATTAGATGAATCAAAGTTTGCAAAGTGGATAGAAATCATAGATTTGAACAATCCTGGGAACTTTTTACATATTGGTGCAAATGATGAGGTATATGCCAGGGTACGTGGAGTTGACATACCAATGCAGTACTATGCCTGCGTCAACCCCGACGAAGCAGGAAGTGAAGTTGAATCAGAACCAGAGAAGGTACTTTCACGTGTTACAAGTGAAGACTTCAAGAAGATCAAAGACTCTATGCTTGACTCTGTCAAGCGAGTTTGCTACAATCTTTCATCAGAAATCAGAGACAGATTCCCTCCAGAGGAACTGCTCAAAGCAATGTCAATTTTTTTTCCACAATATTGGTCTCTAAACTGTCTGACTGATTTTCGAAGAAGGATGACGACTCTGATTCAGCATTTTTGCAAACCTAAAGTAATCAATGGAATCACTATAAATGGAATTTTAGATGAATCTCGACTGAGAGATCAATCATATTCTTTTGCAAACATAATGAGGGAACAATATGCTCTTATGGAGAACCCAAATGAAGAGGGAGCGGTAACAAAGCTTTGGAAAAACCTTGGTGAGAGCAATCAGTTGAGAGAGGCAATACTAGAATATTTCAAGTTTACCGATTTATGTTTGACAATGATATTGGGTTCAGTGGAGGATGAGAGAGTTTTCAGTACTTTGGGCTTCCTGAAGTCAAAGGTTAGAAACAAATTAGACAAAAATTTGGATAATTGTCTGAGGCTCTATAATTCTAGGTATGAGGTAGAAAATTTCCCTTATGATAGGGCTGTCAGCATTTGGAGAAAACGATGTCAAAGAAGAGGGATTGCCAACATTTCAAACCCAAGTGGCAGTGGTAGTCGTGGTGGCAATGGTAGTGGCAGTGGTTCATATCCTGATATTGGAAGCAATGAAGATGATGTTAACTTTGGCATGCATAGTGAGTCTGACGCTGACAGTGAATCTGAAGAAAACACAACGAACAATCAAATGTTGTATGCAATAAATGAGGAGGATTCTGATGATAGTGATGCTGAGCCGGTCCAGGCGGAATGGCAACTATAGCAGCTTCTCAACCTCAAGTTCTAACTTCTGTGAGTCAAGTAGTAGGCTAGAAGTAGTAGCTCTGATCTAAGACTCTATCTACTAATTTATTATGTTTGTAGAAGTCAATTTATAGCCTTCATTCACAGTTTCACTGTCCTTTTATAGATGCTTAAATGTTTTTTTTGAACATGTTGATAATACAAACTTACATGTTGAGATTTTCATTGATTGTATTTTTGTAACATGTTGAGATTTTCATTGATTCTAGTTTCTTTAAGAAATTGTAACATAATGCATTTAACAGAATAAGCTCTATTTAAAAAAAATTGTATTATAATTTATAATTATAAATCAGCCTGTAACATAATACATTTAACAATTGTCAATTACAAACAATTACAACCCTTTGCAAATGACTTAATGTCAAATTGAAATGACCCTGAATTCCCTTTTGCAGATATAAGGGAGCAACAATAGCTGTAGGTCGGTCTGTAATTGTATATATAATCAGATTATTACTACATAATACATTATGTGTGTACAATCACATTGCCAATTGTACAATTTTTTCTAGTAGGGAAATTTTTTCCATCTGCTGTGTAGTAATAGTATGCCAGTGCCTGGCTGCCCAACTATCTTGATATGCTGGCTCTTGATTCCTGTAACAATTAACATTAAACAAAGTTGAAATTAAATCCAAAATTTGAAATTAATGAGAAACAAGTAACAAAATGATTATAGTACTATCACTTACTGAGTTGTTACTTCTTAGTGCTATCAGCTATGAGTCATGACTGCCAATGACAGCAACAGTAACAGCTTCAGTTTCAGAAGATGACCCAGCTTCTAAGAATTTCTTTAGGGCGCTCCATTCTGCATCATTTGGTGGCTCCATTTGTTTGAGGTTGTAGCTAAATAGTTGTAAACTCGTCAACAATAAATACTTCTGAGAGATATTTTTAAATGAATCGAGGAATTTATCTACAACTTCATTCATTGTTGACAGTGGTTTGATGCAACTTGCAATTCCTTCTGGAGTGGTATCCTCAGGCAAGTTGCCTAAATCATGATTCATGCTCTCCTGCAACCTTTTCATGTAATTTTCATTTCCAATGAATCTGGCATTTGAGTCAGCTGGATTTGGTAATCCAGCATTCAGCAAGTTCAGTATGATGTTATTCATCTTCTTCAATTCTTTGGAAATAGATTTGAGAGCTTCACCCATTTCCGTTAGTTGTTCACAATGGTGACTGACATCAATGGTCATTACAGAGGCATCCAAGTGGTTGTTTATTCCATGCTTTGCTAAATCCCTATCATTGGATATCTTTACTTTACTCAAAATTTGGTCAGAAACATTTTTTAAGGATTTGGTGAAGATTTGTCTTTTACCAAAAAAATCACTTTTTACATTTTCAAAGAGAAGTTTGATATTGCTATTTAAATCAAGCCATTCAAACAAACTATCAGTGTTCTTCATTATTTTGTCCCAATTTTCTTGTTTGATAAGCTTAACCATGTTTATTATAGTATCCTTCACATGATGGTCTTCGGAAGAGGTCGCTCTATTTTTTGCCATTACATTCTCCATCTTTTTCTTCATTTGAGACATCTCTTTTTCACTCTTTTTATGTATTTCCTCTACTTGCCCTTGCAAATTAGTTGCTCTCTTCCTCTCATCCTCCAATTTCTTCTTCAAATCTTGGATTGTCTTTGTAGCAATTACCTCTTTTTTCTTCTCATCCCCAAGTTCCCTTTTCAAATCATGGATTGCCTTTGCAGTGGACTCCTCCTTTTTCTTCGCATTGTCCAATTCCTTCTTCAAATCATGGAGTCTTTGAGTAGAGTCAGTAGACTCCTCTTTCTTCGTGTTCTCCAATTCCTTTCTCAAATTGAAGATTTTCTTTGCAGCTGACTCTTCTTTTTTCTTTGCATTCTCCAATTCCCTCCTCATTTGGTGGATTATGTTAGTGTTTGCAGTAGCACTAGACTCTGTTTTCTTCACATTCTCCAATTCCTTCTCCAAATTACTGATAGTTTTTGCAGTTGACTCCTCTTTTTGTTTCATGTTCTCCAATTGCTTATTCAAATTGTTGATTGTTTTTGCACTAGACTCCTCTTTTTTCTTCTCATTCCCCAATTCCTTTTGCAAATTAAAAATCATATTTGCCCTAGACATCGACTGTTTCTTTTCATTCTCCAATTCAGTCTTCAAAATATTATTTCCCTTGACAGCATAGTCTAGGTCAGTTTTCAATTTATTGTTGACCTGTGCACTACTCTCTAAAGACTTGAACAACTGTGCACTAGAGGCTTGTTCATCCTGAAGTCTTTTTTGGGACTCATCCAATTCTTTAGTCAATTTTTCCACTTGTTCATTCATCTTTTCTTGCTGGACAATTGCCTCTGTAGGAGAAGATTTCTTTATCCTATTTTGCAAATCTTTGAACCTATTGTCTGCTGCTTTCTCCTTCGCCTTCACATTATCAAGGTCTGCCTGTAACTTTTCTATTTGCTTTGTAAGCCTTTTGTTTTCCCTCTCCGCTTTCAGAAGTGTAGAGTAGACCATTTTGTTGCTCTCTTTAGATATATTGATTTTGTCAATATTTTTCACTTTTGACAAATCCATTTGAAGACTGGTAACTTGTATATCGTTAGGATTTATTACATTTTGTGGTGGAATATTATCTCTACCCAGGGGCATAACAGCCATGAAGTTCATCATTTCATTGTTTGGATCATATGTTGGAAATATTCTGTTAGTAGATCCCTGACATTTAGCAACTACATCACTTTTCAAAGTCTTCATAATTTGCCTATTTCTTTCACTTGTCTGTTCAAACTTTGATGCAAATTCATTCAAACTAAAATTTGGGTTTGCTGACAGAATTGAGTGTTTGAAAGGTGAATTATCAGTTGTATCCTTGTGTGCTCCTCCAACTCTAGTTAAACTTACTCCACCTACAATTGTATTTTGAGGATTGCCAACAGACTGAAGATGGCCCATTCCAAATCCTGGCATTTTAGGACTTTTTTCTGGGTTTTGTACAGAAGCTACTGGTGCATACATTGGTGAAGTAACCGCTGACATTGTTGGCAGTGTAATTGTCATAACTTTTTGCTTTTTTGCACAAGGTTCATCCATGCTAGTGCCAGTGCCAGTGCCAGTGCCAGTGGGATCAACTACAACTGGATTCGAAGATTTAACAAATAATGTTTTGGGATGACCTTCAGAAGCAGAGACATAATGTTTTTTGCCCTTTCTAGATGAATCATCTTCATTGTCAGAGAGTCCAATGATTGGTTTACATCCTCTTTTGGGTGGCTCTGGTACTGGAAGTGGATTCCAAATCCCTTCACCACTTGCACCAATGGGCCCTAGACCTGCATAACCCATTTTTTGTATCATAGTTGCCCCTCTACTATACGTTTGTTTAACAGAATCACTCATTTGAAGTGTAACAATATCTCTGCCCCTGGTTGACCCGGAATCCTGAATACCTTGAATGTCAGCATCAGACTGGAGGTCCTTCTGCCTTTCATTATCACCATCACTGCCAAAATCATATAGTATAGTTGGATGCTCTTTATTCCAATAATTGCTGAAAATTTCATCCTCCTCAATTTCATCAAAAACAACTGATGTCTTTGGTTCACCCAAATTTTGCCTCATTTTCCAGAAATCAGTCATCTTGGTTTGACACCACATTTCAGCTTTGCATGCCTCTTTAATTTCTTTAGGCATAGACCTCGTAGAAGGTTGAGATGCTTTCTTGTAGAAATTTAAGTATGTCAGAGGCTCTGATTTGTGCAATGTCATAATTTGGGATGACAATTCTTGCATTGAAATATTATTCTCTATTGCATGTTTCTCCATCTCTTTCTTAACCTCATCCCATGAATCCTTGTTTTTAAACTTTTCTATCAATGGCATCTCCTGATGTTGATATTTGCTCGCAGAGTTCCCATTGGCAATAAGTCTCGTTTGTATTATGTTCAGTGGATCATAATTCCAGTGACTGACAAAATCAAAGCCAAAAAAAGTTACCAATTCATTTGCCAGTTTGAAAGCCTTTCTCTCAAATGTGAGGCCTCCAATTGCGAAAGGCAAGGAAGGAAATATCATTTTCTTTTGTTGTCCACTGAAAAGTTCATTTGTGCTCTCCATCTGCCATACATATTCCAGTGTAAAAACCCTTTCTGTAACATGCATTGGAAGTTTGCAGGGTTCAACCGCTGAACCGTAAAACCTTAAGAGAGTGTACTCTTCCATAAAGAACCAGTCAGCCAATTGAATCTGACTTCCCAGTTGAATGCAATCTTTACAAGACACAGGAAATCTAGGCATCGAAGTGCCTATGATTTTTTGGTAAATAGGTGCCAAAAAGAAGTTTACAAAATGGTTGTAGTTTTTATTTGCAGCAGTCATCCTCATCTTATGTGTCCACTCATATACTAGACTTGGAGTCTCTGATTTCTTCTAGGTTCTCTCATCAAACTTATAGACCTCAATACCAAGCTTGTTGTTCTTTGTCTCAAATATTGGGCGATGCTTTGCTAAAAGAAGGTAGCATAAGTAACTTGTGAACCTAAATGTCTTGGTCTTTCCTGTAGTTGTACTTTGTTTAATCATCAGTAATTGTTGTTGCATAGATTCAACAATGTGCTGAACAAAATTATATCTTACATCTACCTGCTCAACTGACTGCCCTCGACAATGGATATTATAAATCATTTCAAGAACACTGGCCCCCACTTCCTTGTTACTGTCCAATCCCAGACAAAATGATAACAAAGAAATAGTATTCTGAACCCATGGCACAAAAATATCATATTGATAAGGAGGCTTATGGTCTTTGTCCAATGTAACACTAGTAGTGGACTCTGAGGGTATTAAACCCTTAATATATGAATCTTGAAAAGATCTTTCCAGCTTGTCATAAGCCTGAGCTAGTTTATCCAAGTCAATGTGCTCCTTAGAGCTTTCTGTTCTAAACCCTAACCCTAGGTCTAACAGAGTCAGAAATTCACTCTCAGTTATTGATAAAATTTCCTCCTGAGTGTTTTGGTTTACAATTGCCTTTCTATTTTCATCATAATTCTGAGCGCATAGCATTACAATTTCAGGGCAAGGGAATACTTCGGGTACAGTGAGGTTTGCTAATCTAGTAACCACAACAGCTAGTTTATTTGTATATGCCCCAATACTGCTGTTATATTTGTAATAAATTCTCCCCTTCTGTGGATCTTTCCACTTACTAAACAATGAATGTCTAATTGCCATGATTTCAGAATCTCCATGGATAGCAGGATCAAAAATATCATGACACTCATCGGTGAAACCTGGGGTTTGTAGCACTCGTCTGAGTTCTATAATGGTGTTCTTTTCCTTTATGGGTGCACTCGTTTGGGAGGTTTTTGACTTTGTTTTGCCCATGCCTAGTGCTACTGGTTATTAGACTTCAGGCCCTATTCAAAATAATTTTAAAGTGCAAACCTAAGACAATTAAAATCAAGATTTCTATTGCTGCAAATTGCAAAGGAATTTTTTTGAAAAAAATTAAATACCTGGAATTGAGATTGGATAATTGGTGTTGTCGGCTGATAACAAAGTTTCACAGTGTCACACTTTCAGACTTCAGTCTTCAGAAATCAGAACACAAAATGGAATTCTGCCAGTCTTTGAAAATTTAAAATTTGAAAACCCTATGGCTATCGTATCGGACTCTCGTAAATACTTGAAGTTTAATAGTTAAAACGAAAGTAATAAGTAATTAATGGTTTTAACTTTAATGTACAATGTACATCTAACAGTAATAAATTGTCAAGACTCAATAATGTACATAAGTTACACGTGTCACGATTCCGGATGAATATTGGCAGATGGGAAAGCATTCCCCAAATCGGCCCAAAATTCATCTTGGGCCGTCGATCTATAGACTATCAAATGTTTATTAAATTTATTATTATTATTATTATATTTTATTATTTAATATTATAAATAATATTAAATAATACAATATAATAATAATAATCATAACCTATAATATAATATAATATAATTATAATTTATAACCATATAATCTAATATAATATAATATAATATTAAATAATACAACATAATAATAATAATAATCATAACCTATAATATAATAATAATTATTATTATTATATTATTATTATATTGTATTATTTAATATTATTTATGTAATATTACATTATGATTATTATTATATTATATTATTTAATATTATTTATATGTAATATATTATTACATATAAATAATATTAAATAATATAATATAATAATAATTATTACATAAATAATATATTATTTATGTAATATATATTTACATAAATAATATTAAATAATATAATATAATAATAACATTATTATTATTATATTATATTACATAAATAATATAATATAATATAATAATAATAATAATAATAATCATAATAATAATAATCATAAGTTCATAACCATATAATATAATATAATATAATACAATCTGAAGACTGATAGATCGACGGCCCGAGATGAATTTCGGGCCGATTTGGGGAATCTTTTCCCATCTGCCCAGATTCATTCAGAATCGTGACACGTGTCACGATTCCGGATGAATCTGGGCAGATGGGAAAAGATTCCCCAAATCGGCCCGAAATTCATCCCGGGCCATCGATGACTCAGACTCGATGGTCATTATTATTATTATTATTAATATTATTATATTATATAAATATTATATGGTTATAATTATATTATATTATATGGTTATGATTATATCAATGTATCATATGGTTGTAATTATATTATATTATATTATAGTATAA
This sequence comes from Chamaecyparis obtusa, assembly GCA_027943335.1. NCBI lineage: Eukaryota > Viridiplantae > Streptophyta > Pinopsida > Cupressales > Cupressaceae > Chamaecyparis > Chamaecyparis obtusa. The sequence goes on along the minus strand of BSBK01001038.1, from coordinate 1,439,118 downwards.
ATAGTTATATCATATGTTCTATTATTTTTAATTAAATTATTAAATTATTATTGTTTTTAAATATTTTTAATTTTTTTTTAATGTAACTGCATTGGTTTATATTTTATATTTTAATAATGTATTTTTTATAAATTATAATATGTTTTTTGGCATTCAATTAAAAATAATATTACTTATATTATGTAATCATTTAAGATTTATTATTATTATAAAAATAATATTATTTTTATTTATAATTATTTATTATATAATAGAACATATAATATAATTATTTATACTATAATATAATTATAGCCATATGATATAATCATAACCATATAATTATTAATAAAATATAAATATAACCATGTAACAGTAATACAATCTGATAGATCGACGACCCGTCACCAGATTTATTATTATTATAAAAATAATATTATTTTTATTTATAATTATTTATTATATAATAGAACATATAATATAATTATTTATACTATAATATAATTATAGCCATATGATATAATCATAGCCATATAATTATTAATAAAATATAAATATAACCATGTACAGTAATACAATCTGATAGATCGACGGCCCGGGATGAATTTCGGGCCGATTTGGGGAATCTTTTCCCATCTGCCCAGATTAAACAATTTTTCAGTTTACCACTGAAGATTAGCCAAGACCATTATTATTCATTTTCCTACAAAACAAGTAATTCGCCTCTAAAATTATTAATTCATTTTTGGCAAGGGAAAAAATAGCCATCATTTATATATCCGTCAGTGAAAAAAAACATTAATTTGCCACATTTAAAATGATTTTTGCTAGGGCAAGAAAAAAAATTGCCAACATATAATATTTTATTTCCCTATATGGAACAAAAAAATCGCCCTCGATATTAAAATTTCCTGCCCACAAGATGTTGGATTCGCCAGCATTTTAGGCTTTTTTTTCGGGAGGGGTTTCTTAAAGTTATCCCTGATGGTATACATTGGGTAACTTATTGATGAGTCTATGGCATCATGTTGATGACTTGATTGTATTGCATGATTCTATTATGTATTGAAGATTAGAACTGAATACGTTTATATGGTTGGTAAATGAAGATTTTTGTATACAATGAGAAAGTGTAGTGTATACCGATTATAGTATTAATTGAGCTAGTAATCACCAACAAATTTAGGTATTGAACAAGTGAAAGAAATAAATGGGGTTTGCAACAACTAACTAAAATGATGAGCTAAACAATTGCTTATGATTCGAAGGTAAAAGATAATGTTTGTTATGACGATCTAACGACTGACAAAATTCAAGATTGATTAGATGAAGGAGAATGAAATGTGTTAATGAAACAACTATCGAGGAAGGTTAAAGCAACAAAATGAACGATGAAGATTAAGAAGAAAAATCTATGGAGGAAACAAAAACATTTTATGATGTCTATATAAGGAGACATGAGATTCATTATTGGGTCTGGGATACTTAATAATGTGGGAGAATTCATGTCAAAAGGATTTTTTTCATGTAACACTGATCAAACAAGTTGAAGACGGAACTGAGAAAAACTATAGACAACACAGAGCATCAGAGAAAGTATATACCAAGCAAAATAGAGTTGGAGGAAATGAAGATGTTGAATTGATTATTGATCAGAGGTATTTTGAGCTTAGCATAGATCTAAAAATTTGCAAATCAAAGTTTTATTTGAATCAGATCATTATTGTATCAGTTTAACCATTTCTACAGATAAGTCTCTTAACCGAGTGGGACTTAACAGTCTTTATATTTCAATATGACATTCAATGAATGTTGATTGTTTTCTTGTTGACCCCACAGTAAATGTATGGTCAAAGTAGAATTGTTAGTTATAAATCCTCTAACTAGGTCACACCTCATAGTGTGTTTTGTAACCTTTAACATGATTGGCTCCCAACTGATCTCACTTCAGAAGAGTGAATTATTTTGGGTTATCGGTCCTAGGTGGTTTTTCCCCTAACAGGGTTTCCATGTTAAAAATTTGTGTTATGTGTATGATGTGTTGAATTGTTATTTTACTTTACACATTTTTATAACTGGATAGATCGGTGAACACAATACTTAATTTACTAGTAATCAGTAGATGAAGAGAAAGACACAATAGATATCTTACCGAGTTGATTATTTGATTGAAAAGTTTTAATATATACATCTGGGAGATTTGGTTCTGTATGATAACTGGACTTAACTGATTCACCCCCCCTCTCTGATATCTAACAATATATTGATTTTGTATCTTTTAGTCTAAGAGTTGTATTGGATTATGTCATTCCTTCTTGATTTTATGAAATTGTACAATGTGTGTGTAATCCTAGTTTCTTTGTGTGTATTATTCTTTCTTAAGTCATGTGATTATCTCTACATGCAAAATGGTGTAGGCCTAAGGGTCCACATTGTTGGGTGGTATTACATGTCACTTTTGGGGATCGACACATAGGTGGTGTACTAGATCCAATGACTATAGTACTGAGCATGATGTGCTCTTCTATATTTATATGTTTCTTTTAGTGTTTATGCTATTTTGGATATCATGTTATAGTTGTTATTTATTTCATTTTTTTTTATTCTATCAAGTTATAATGGCCTCGATCTTGTGTATCTAATACCCCTTGATGTAGATCTAGACACTTTATAGCTACATGTTGGAGGTAGCATAGGATTTTGATTTAATTTTGTAATTTTTTGGAGGAGCTTAAAAATTGGTGTTTTCATCTACATTCAGGTGTTTGTGTTGATTGGTACCACCAACCTGTAAAGTGGTGTCTCCACCTCTCTCATCTGATACTTTTTTGGTCTCAATAAAATTATCAACTTTGGATAGCACATATGTGACCTATAGCTTAACACACCCATTCTTCAACATCTCCAACCTAAAATTTAGTGTCTCTACCTCTTTGGACTAATACATTGCAATAGTAAGGTACCCTTTATGGATCAACACCTATGGTCTTAAATCTACGTCTATGTGATTTGATGTCTCCATTTGAACCAACATCTACATTTTATTTGTATTGTTTGTTCATTGTTGATGACAAAGTTCTCACACTTGATTTCATGGAAATTCTTAGATTATAGCCATGATAGTGAATATTGTGTGCTTATTTATCTTAAAAACACTTCTCTTTTGGGTTTTAAAATCCTACCATCCTAAAAATTAATCACCCTTAATTAGGTTCTCATTTAACCCCATTTTAATGTGTAGGGGTTCCCACAATGATTTCATACTCTCCTAATGCTTATTAGACCTATAAATTAATATTGTAAGTCCTGTATTGATTAAATTTATTTAAAACTTGAGGTTAGCCCTTATTTCTAATTGTTCTCTATTTTTCCTATAATAAAATAATTCAATTCATCTCCTAGGACCTATCATACCATTTATGGCCTTTTCATTCTCTCCTAGCCTCAAAATGAGCTATAACTAAAAATCTTGCATCCACTAACTTTCTAAGACCCACAATCAGAATTTTTTCTTTGATTGGTGGGTACATGATGCTAATGGAATCATGTCCTTGATATAGAACACTAATGGCATATTGTCCCCTATAATTTAGGCTCATATTTGGTGCAAGGCCCTATATCAGGCTATTTGTGAGAAATTTGATCCCATGGTTGGCTTGTCTGAGTTTTAACCCCTGAAATGATGGATTGAGTATATAAACCCACTATTACTCCTCATTTTGAGAACTAAAATGATCTATTATCAGGTGCAAGTAGTCATCATCAATTTTTCAAGCATTCGTGATCAATCAAGCAATCAAAGTTCAAGATCTCTTCTATAATTGAGCTTCTAAGTCTTCAGTATTTCAAAGAAATCATCTTCTTCTACATCAAGGACTTTGGAAAACTACAATATCCACTATTCAAGGCATTTATTACCCAATTTCCTTTGTGTATCAATCTATTTCATTAACATTTCTAACCACATCCAAAGAAACATTGCATCATCAAGGTATAAGGTGATTTACAATTTAGATCTAGCTCATCTTTCCTTATACAATTTCCTTTCATTTTCAAGGTTGATTCCTAAATAGGGGTTTGATTAGGGAAAATCCATTTATCCAACCTTCTTCCCCATTTTGTTATGTGTAGAAATAGGTTATAGAGCTACCAAACAAGATCCAGGAAGATCACAACGAGAAGGAGCACCCCTACAAATTTTAGACCAAAACCCAAGGTACAAGATGGCATTGGAAATCTATGTCTAGAATAGGAAGTCATTGGTGATCTATACCCTCTAGATCCAACTCAAATTTGGTAGGAAGATAGGTTATAGTCTTCAGGACCCATATCTGTAGTTACAAGTCTTTCTAGGATTCCTGCAATAGTCAAAAGTTCATAAATAAAAACCCACTTCTCCTATTTCATTTCTATATGCATTAAAATTCATCCTTATACTCTTTCATGTCATTTTTTTAGTTGGATTCAATCAGATTTAGTCTCTTGTGTATCAATTTCATTACCACCCTTGTCAATTCTAAGCAATAAAAGGAATAGAAACCCAAAAGGAATTGATATTGTATTGGCATCTTTCTTACCAAGTGGTCTCAATTATATTTATCTTGAGGTAGTTTTGTATTCCAATGTGTCTTATGAATTGTGAAAATTATCCCTTTTATGTGATTCATTTTCCTATTGTACATTTTGGTGAACCTGACTCATCTTACATACTTTTTATTTGGTGTCTAGATCTACTTTGTATGCATTTCATTAATCACTATTTACATTGTGTCTTTGCTACATTGGATGGATTTAGGTATATTGATTCACATATTGTACATTTTGATGAACCTGACTCATAACATTTCCTATTCTAATTTTTTGTCTAAATTTAATTTGTATGCATTACATTGTTGCATTTAGGTTTATCAAATTTAGATCTATTTCATTATTGCATTTCATTTGTACATAAGCATGTTTTAAAATAATACAAAAACTTTTCATTTCATGCATTAGTTAGTAATCATCGTAATTCACATAGATCCTTTCATTTCTTGTTTATGCATTTTGCATATGTTTTCATACATTTTGCACATGTCATGTTGGTTTGTTCATCATCAATATTTTCTATTGATTAATTTCATTATTTTCTCCTAAGGACTCTCCTTCTCATGTTGACATATTAAGGTGAGATAACAATAATTTTCTTAATGGTCTACCTATTTGGGATGAACCATTACAAGATGATTTTGATTATTCTCTTGATATGTACCTCCCCCATAAGGGTACCTTGGTGAAGAAAAATGATTTTATAATAGAGGAAATTAATATTATTGTTCATTCTATTAAGGAAAATTTACCTTCTATTCATCTCGATGATTTTATCTCTACCAATGAAGAGTTAGTGATTGATGTCCCTTCTCCTAATATGTACCCCCTTTATGAGGATATTTCTGAGAAAAAAGAGAATATTACAGATACCTTTCTTAATATCACCTTATTTCCATTTGATAACCCTTTTAGAGATGAAGCATTGATGGAAATCCCTAATTCCCATTCTAAATATTGTCATTCTCATGAGGATACCTTAGAAAAGGAGGATATATCCTTACTGCTTTCCTTTATTCTCACTATTCTAGTGATAAACCCTCGAACATCAAGATCTTGATCAAGTCAACTTTGTCAATGTTTTGGGTAGTGAAAATCCTAAGGTTGTTGTCCATCTTTGTCAAGACACCCCTCAACCTCAAAATAAAATAATCATTATGGTAAAAGGTTCTCAACAACCTGACTATCATGTGTGTGGTGAAAATGTGACCACACTTCTATGGATCATTACATGCAAGGAAACTCAAGAATGAGTCCTCACAAATCGATCCATAGCTCCCTAGGCATGGAGTGCAAGGGTTTTAAGAATGCTCTCAGCTAGAGCTATTAAGCCAATAACCTTGCTAGTAAACCATGCAATGGGAGATTCAATGAAGACAAGGGCAAGAATGCCAATATCTCCAATGAAGCCAAATGTATGCAATGCAAAGCAAATCTATATGACAATGCAAGTTAATCTATTGCATAAAAGGAAATCTAAGCTAAAAATGCCATGAAAATGAAACTACTATGCAAGAAATGAAATCTAACTATGAAGCAAGAAAGCCATGATGATGCAAGAATGAAGACAAGAAGATAGAGTGTTGATGAAGATCCAAGATGAATGCCAACAATGCTCCAAATCTTCAAACCCTAGATGCAAGAATGTCTCCAAAAGCTCCAAGATGACCTAGAAAACCTGCAGCATAATATTAGCATAAAAAGTTGGGGATCTAGAATGAAGAAGAGAGCTCTTCTTTTATAGGAAATGAGAAGGAATGGACCATGGAGATTAAGAGGCAAAAGATTTAATCAACGGTGGAGCTTAAAAGAGGAGCAATCCATGTGCACAAGTATCCTCCAATAGGAAAATAGGAGTTGACTTTTGTGTCCATATGAGACAAAAAGTGCTTTTTCTCTTTTTATAAATAAGAATAATGCTTTATTTGTGCAACTTAGGATAAGAGGAAAAGTGGGGGATTTTTATTTATTAAAAGGGGAGGAAATATTCCTTTTAAATAAATAAAAACTTAGGATAAGATGGTTAGCCCATAGAAAATAATCGAATAAATGATAGCACAAGGATTTGATCAAGAACAAGCAATTTATGATTTAGCAAAAGGGGCTAATAGTCTAGGTGACCATTTTTAGGTGTATACATTTGCCCCTCTTTGACTAATGTGTGATTGATCTAGGAACACATGTAGTCAAAGAATGAAGTTGAAATGTGAGATCGATTTGGGATCACAAAGCAACTCAGATCAGCCAAGAAAGCAAGAGATAGCCAAGAAGGCAAGCAATAGCGATCTGACTCCAAAGAATGAAGTGCAGAGAGATAGCAAATCCTACATGGTCAGCCTGGTAGCGACAGTACTGAACACTTAGGAAAGAGATAGAAAATAAGATATGATGTGTCTGCCCCCTCGGGATCGAAAGTGAAATTCGGGTAGAGGGAATGCAGAAGCAAGAGAGACATGATCAAATCACTAGAAATCATAATCAAAGATGAAAGATAATAGAACAACCATCAAGTAGTGAAGGTATGCCCCACACATGGGACACGGGGCACGAACCAAGGGGTCCCTCAACCCGAAAACACCATGGAGAGGGGGAAGAATTTGAACTTGAGATTGAAAGTGAATGAAAGACTAGAAGTTTGAAAGAGATGGAGATGAAGAGGTGAGGAATGCCCCAGCGAAGATTGAAGGATCAGGCCTCAAAAGGTCAGCCAACTACGTGAAAGAGGGGAAAAGGTGATTTGGATGATCAAGGTGAACTCAGATTTTGGTTTCGATCCCGAAATGAAAGGAAAATGATGTGATATGAAAGACAAGAAGTGAAAGACATGATTGGGAAGAAGCGAAAGGTGAGCGCAGTTGATTAACAAGTCCACGAAAGATGAAAAGAGAGCTCTCTCCATATGCAAGATGCAAAACTAAACTAACATGAACTTAAGAATGCAAGCTACATGAAAAGTGGTTTACTTGCAAGGTTACAAAGCCAATAGACATCTAATAATCATCATCGAGTGTTATTGGTAGCGTCGCAAGATCATACAATACACACTAGCATAAATATGTGAATATGAATATGATCTTTATCAGATAGGAATGTGGAAATCTCACCTAGGCATCAAAGACATGTAGGTCAAGATGACTAGCACAGTGAGATTACCTAAGTTTAATATAGCAAGATTATACTCACATCGAGACACAAGGAAAGTCAAGATGGCTACAAGTATGCACTTGCACAAAAATAGTCAAGGATAATACCTTGTAGGTCCATAGTGTCAAGGAAGACCAGCATAAATGCTCATGACAGTGAGGACCAACAAAATATACCCACAAGCAGATAAAGAAATAAAACATGTTCTCATACCCTCAGTCTTCTAGCTATGCATCATCGAAAACTTCTCAGGGAGAGCACACTCAGCAAAGAAATCATCATAGATAGCATGCAAAGAAATAAATTCAAACAAATCTCAGCAAGTCAAGTGCGTGTGTGTAGGTCATAGAGTCAAACTTTGAGTATTGCATCTGCAAATGAGAAATATCGCATCATACTAGACTGCAGGTAGGACATCTGATAAGTGTTGAGAAACACTCGACGCAAGGGTAGTGTTGAAAAACACCATTGGGGTGGTGTTGAAAAACACCATTGGAACCAAGTTGCCCAAGAAACCCAGACGCACAAAGAGACCCAAGATAAGCTTAAAGCAACATATGCCCCCTAGACTAAGACAAGAATCAATTCCAGGCTAGGAGAGGCAAAGCGAGAAGTGGAGCGAAAGAGTGCCACGCAAGACTGATAGACATAGGTGCAGAGGGTCTCAAGCAGCGCCTGTTTCCAGGTTTTCACCACTTGATAGATTTTTCCAAGACTTTTTTATAATTTTTTTGTATTTTTGCTACCAAGGCGCCTGTTTCCAGGTTTTCGCCAAGGCACTTTTTCAAATTTTTTTATTTTTTTATTTTTTTCAATTTTTTTATTTTTTTGGTGAGACATCAAAGCGCCTATTGCTAGGTTTTCACTAGGATGCTCATTTTTTCAGTACTTTATATGCTTTTTAGGTTTTTTTTCAGCATCATATATGATTTTTTTTGTAATTTTTTCAGGATCATAAAGTATATACAAGGAATGCCCCAGACAAGAACGGGCATTAAAGATCTACTTCCTTTGATGTAGAGAACTGATAGGCCCTAGGCCCAAATGCTACAACTATGATGATAGGAGGTCTCAACCAGTTCGACCAATAATAACCAGCCCTAAGCAATGTCTGAGTTAGTGGAGGATCATGAGAATGTGATCCACATATGCCATCGTGGATTTCAGCTAGTACTTTTTCTGACTCCTCTATTTCTAGACACTTAAGGAGAGTTCCATCTAGACCCTTCCAATACAAGTCACTAGAGACAAAGGCAAAGTGTAAGGGATGGCAAAAAGAATGGCATGGAGGAGTATGAGGTGGAAGACATGGAAAGATGGTAGGATTGTAAGATTTGTGAGCAGGATAGCGTAATTCATCCACTAGGAACTTGAAGCGAGATTTATGCTTTTTCATTTGTAAGATGGATATCAAAGTAACCAAGGCATTAGCAACTCTTTTCTCAGCTTTAGGAATGGGCTGAAGTATAACAGTTATGAGATCATGCTTGAAGTAATGCACCATTTGTTTGTAGAGAATCAACTTCTCATCTTTTATTTTGGAGTCATTATTTTTGAGCAAATTTTTATCTTTACTTTTCTTAGGTTCGGATACCACCACAATGTGGTTTTCTCCATCCGACCATTGCTCTTTTCTTTTGACTTGATGACTCTGATGTTTGATTGTTGATTTAATATTTTTTGTGGCTAGTTCGCTGGTGGAAGAAGTAACAATGTTGATGCAAGATGAAATGAAGTGACCGGTTCAATAGCATTTATGCGAGGGGTGTCATCTCTGGTAACAAGAGAGGTTGAGCCTATAGGGTAAGCTCCAAAAGTAGCTAGATCTAGACTTGTCATAGAAGAACCAGCGTGGTCCACTAAGGCAATACGAGGAACAAACTCATCAAACCCCACACAAGACCCATCAACCACGTCAGGATGGTTACTACAAGAATGAACCATATCAACATCCATATCATCAGTAGATATACATTTTTCTCCCCAAAGAAGTGAAGTAGAGGGAAGATCATCTCCCATGTGAGCCATAGTGTGCAGTGGTGACTCATCTGTAGCTGTGTTTGAATTACTGAGCATGGGAGTATTTCTTGAATCATCTCTATAGATCCACTCTTGGACAGCTTGTTCTTCTCTGTCTGCTTCTAAAGGAACGGATGAAGGAACAAAAGTATCAAAGATCACCATAGCAGAAGTGGAAGGCTTCATGTGATCAGAAGGTCTCCCATATGACCTAGGAGAAATAGGTATAGAAGAAAAGGAATCCAGTGTATATTCACCCATACCAAGGCTCATCATCTTAAATGATTTCTCAGCAGCAACTAGAGACGTACTAGGATCATCAGTAGGTTCATTGTGAGGAACAAATTTTTCAGTAGCAGCAAGAGCATTAATAGCAATAGTATGGTCTCCAGGAATCACAATTTCAGTGCCATTGTATGGAAATTTGACGCACTGATGATAAGTGGAAGGAATAGCCTACATGTCATGGATCCAAGGACGACCCAAAAGAATGTTATATGCGAGTGGGATGTCCAATACTTGGAAGCTAATATCTTTCGTGATAGGGCCCACTCGGACAGGCAGCGTGACAAGACCTTTGGAAGATCTTTCCACTTCATCATAAGCTTTTATAGTAATCTTCTTCTTGGAATCCACAACCAATTCTGACAAACCCAATTGTTGTATGACATTGAAAGAAACAATATTTAACCCTGCACCATTGTCTATCAGGACTTGGTGGACTCGGGTATTGTAGACTAGAACTTCAATGTGTAAAGCTAGATTATGTGGGTGAGCAATAGATATGTCATCTTCTACAGAAAAGGAGAGAGATAGCGGAGATGAAATGTGGTTGACCATAGCCTGAAATTGATCTGGATCAATGTCATTGGGAACACATGTTGTACGTAGAGCTTTATCAAGAATCTCTCTATGCGAAGGGGATAACTGAAGCAACTCAAGGATAGATATTTGTGCTGGTGTCTTTTGTAAATGTTGGACAAGATCATAGCTAGGGGTGGCTGAAGGAGCCACTTGTTTGGAAGGCAAAGCTTGCTTGGGATCTTGCGCAGTTTTAAGGACAATCTTGGCTTGCCCCCTAGTAACAGCATTTAGTGTCTCACTTTGGGAAGATGAACTACCACATGTTTGCAAGACTAACTTTGGCTTACCATGATTGGTGTTATTATCATCTTGAGACCTCATCATTAGAACACTCTCAATGGGCTCTACCATGTTAATCACAAGCGTATTAGAAGGATACGTGTAATTGATCTTGGCATCATGATTCTTCTTATGTGTTTGAGAGGTTTCCCCCTTATCATGCTTAGGTAGAGGATCTTTGAAAGCTGTGTGATCAGAATTTTTAGTTAAGCCATCAGTGGAGATTGTGTCATTCTCAATAAGATCTTGAATATCATCCTTAAGCCTAAAAAAATTGTCTGTTGGATGTCCCTTGTTTCTATGATAATGGCAGTAATGATCCTCTCTCCACCAATCAGGCTTATTTATTGGATCCCAGTTACCAGGTTTATCAGGAAGCGTAAGATATCCATTGTCAACCAAAGTCTTAAGGATCACATCGTAAGGTTCTGCCAACTTGGTATAGACTCGGTTTCGAAATGACTTCTTAGGCTTATCTGCATATTGAGGTTTAGGAGCATTGTGAGTGTTGGTAGCTTCTTGTTGTTTTGTTGCATAGATAGCATTGGAAAGATTGAAAGTAGGCTCTTTAACTTTAGGAGTGTCAACAACCCCATCATTAACAACATACTTGTTCTTATTCCAAGGTTTGTTCTTGTCTTTACCATTTCCTTTAGCATCTTTATTTATAACAATATCCCCTTTTCTTATAGCTACATCCTCAATCCGATATGCACTTTCAACCATGTCATTGAAAGAGGAGAACAGTTGCTTCCTTAGATCATAAAATAGCTCAGGCACAAGTGTGTTGACGAAAATGTCAATCTTTTCTCTTTCAGGTAGCTGACGAGGATATCGAGAATACAATGACCTCCAACGTTGTAAGTAAGTTGCAAATGGCTCACCTTGATGTTGTCTTAGATTACCGAGATCTATCACAGTGACAGGTTGTTGGATGTTGTAAGAGTACTACTGGGTAAACCGCTGAGCTAACTCATCAAAAGTCTTAAGCGGTGGTGTCAATTTTGCAAACCATTCTAAAGCTTGTCCTCTTAAGCTTCGAGGGAATAATCGTAGAAGATATGTGTCTTCATGAAGAAAGTCCATACTAAGAGCATAAAAGTGACGTACATGATCATGGGGATCACCATTTCCATCATACTTGTCATATTTAGGAACCTCAATATCCTTAGGAAACGGGACCATGTACAGATCTTTATCAAAAGGAAGAGCACAAATTGATTGTACAAAAGAGACCTTTGGAGGCTCTCTTTCTATTGCCATTTGGGTAAGGCATTGATTTGTCTGACGCAGTTCTTCTTGAAGGACTTCCAATTCAGTTGGTACTCTTTGTTGGACAATTTGTCTGACATCATAGCCGGGAGGAAGCTTGTATCCTCTAGAAGTCATATATTGAAAATATTGATCGCCATTATGCTCTAAAAGCTTATGCATCATTCGTTGGAAATCCACATCTTGTTCACATCTCATAAAATCCTCACTAGAAATCTCATCATTAGCCTCTGCCTCATGTTGAGAGGGAGGAGGTCTAGGAGGTGAAGAAGGCATACCAAAAGTGGTTCTTGGAGGAGATCTTGGTGGCGTGTTGTTGTCATTGTTGCCATTGTTAAAAAGAGGTCTATGCTCATGATTACTAGTCTCAGGTTGCTCATGAAATGTCTCTCTATAAGCCATGTGCCTAGTAGCATCCATCCTTTTTTGATTGTGTTCTTTGTCTAAGCGCGCTTGATTATCCTTACGCTCAAAGTGTTCTTGCAAGAGTTGAAACTTTTCTTGTTCAGTCAAAGTGAGTGAGACATTGTCTATGTTTTTGGGGGTCTTGAATGCGGAAAAGAGGAAACCTCCTTTATACCACGGTGTAGCCTTAGAATTCTCAGATTGGTCAGAAATAGAACTATTGTTGCTAATGGGTGCTTTTGAACGTCTAGTTGGAGAAGGTAACTGTGTATAATTGAACGGAGGATGACTCTCCTACTCAAATTGAGACCGAGTTGTAACCGGCATGAAAAGAGATGTTGGTCAACTAATAGAATGAGACAAAGTTTCTTAGATATGAAATAAGAAAAGCTAATAAAGATCACTTGTCAAAGTAGAACAATAGAGAGATGGCTCGTCAAAAGTGCTCAAGCACTTACAGCAATCAATTGACTAAAGCCGAGCAACGAGCAAAAAGCTCAATAAGCAAGTAGCTAGAGAGGTAACCGTGATGCGACAAGTGATCAAGAGTAGCATTTGTTAAGCTCAAATCCAATAGTTTTAGCTCATTTGTTTCAGTCTAGAACAAATCTAAACATGTAAGTAACAAACCAGTTTCAAGTAAGAACAGAAAAGGACACTCTACAGCAGGTTAAAGTGCAAGTTTAGCAACTCCGAATTGTAGCAATGACAGGATAGTAGAAATGACTCAGGATTCTTGGTTGAGGGTATGCAAGGATACTTCAATATCATATGACTCTTGACCAGTGAACATAAAATTCTCATTTTTAAAGCATTTGGACCAAATTTGTAGATTGAACAGTGCAATTTCTCAGTTTGACAAGTAGTAGCAATAGATAAAAGACAGGTTTGCAAACAGTATGAGATCAAACATGTCATAGAACACTTGAAACAAGGGCAAAAGCAACCTTTCCAAGACAAGCACTTGTGATATCAAAATAGGGAACCTTATGAATGCTACCGTTTGTTTGAATGTTGAGAATATTTACATTGGTATAGCACAATCGAAGACAATTCAAGAAATTACTACCTAGAAGGACAAGGCTCATTACTTAGCAACTTGGCCCACAACTTGATGCTCCCTTGCCTCACACCAAGTGGTTGCCCACAAGAGATATTGGTGTTGTCATGGAAGTGTCAAAAACACAACCAAAGGAACACATATGGTGAGTGTCTCGGGGTGATCCGGGTAAGTCCACTTGGATCAATCCTTGCACCAAGAAGCTAAGCGGCTAAAATAAGGTGGCCTCTATCTAATGGTTCATAGTAAGGGTTTCCGTTCATAGCACCCCTGTTGCTCCTCATAAAGGACTAGGACCTCGCGGCCTCAAGAGTACCTTAAGCATTCTTGCTTAATGCTTTCCTCATGGTCACAATCCCACAAGTTACTCACATCAAGCGAAGATAAGTACTATGTCTACCAAGGTTTTGTGTCCTCGATAGCCTTGAGATTATAGTGAGTTGGAATCACTCGCCACCAAGGAAAATGATGACAAGGTTGTCCCCACTTGGGTCGTTCCTCTTGATTGCTCAAGAGCAGGCCCGCTAAAGGATCCTAAGCTAAACAAAGAGTGGATTAATTCTTGAGGTTCAAGGTTTTTGATTCACCACAAGGGTGAAGAGCATACTCCCCTATCTCAAGAATCTCTCCCAAACACACCAAGCAAAGATTTAATTACCCCCTTGCTTTCAAAATCCCAAGATGGGTCAAGATTTCTGTTTCACCACAAGGGTGAAGAGCATACTCTCCTACCACCTCAAAACTTCTACAACAAGGTATTAAGTGCCTATGAAAGGAAACAACTAGTATATGCCGCACTTAATAAAGAAAGAAATTAAACAAGCACTTGATTTGGTTTTTATGCTTAGGGCAGCCCTGCAAAAACCATTAGTAGCCCTCTTTGACATGCGATTTTAGCAAATTTCAAGCAAGAAGCACCTACAACCACAACTTGTTAGACCAACAAGAGTTAGAAGAATCAAAATCCAAAATCTAACAATGATCATTACATGGATCATTAAATGCAAGGAAACTCAAGAATGAGTCCTCACAAATCGATCCATAGCTCCCTAGGCATGGAGTGCAAGGGTTTTAAGAATGCTCTCAGCTAGAGCTATTAAGCCAATAACCTTGCTATTAAACCATGCAATGGGAGATTCAATGAAGACAAGGGCAAGAATGCCAATATCTCCAATGAAGCCAAATGTATGCAATGTAAAGCAAATCTATATGACAATGCAAGTTAATCTATTGCATAAAAGGAAATCTAAGCTAAGAATGCCATGAAAATGAAACTACTATGCAAGAAATGAAATCTAACTATGAAGCAAGAAAGCCATGATGATGCAAGAATGAAGACAAGAAGATAGAGTGTTGATGAAGATCCAAGATGAATGCCAACAATGCTCCAAATCTTCAAACTCTAGATGCAAGAATGTCTCCAAAAGCTCCAAGATGACCTAGAAAACCTGCAGCATAATATTAGCATAAAAAGTTGGGGATCTAGAATGAAGAAGAGAGCTCTTCTTTTATAGGAAATGAGAAGGAATGGACCATGGAGATTAAGAGGCAAAAGATTTAATCAACGGTGGAGCTTAAAAGAGGAGCAATCCATGTGCACAAGTATCCTCCAATAGGAAAATAGGAGTTGACTTTTGTGTCCATATGAGACAAAAAGTGCTTTTTCTCTTTTTATAAATAAGAATAATGCTTTATTTGTGCAACTTAGGATAAGAGGAAAAGTGGGGGCTTTTTATTTATTAAAAGGGGAGGAAATATTCCTTTTAAATAAATAAAAACTTAGGATAAGATGGTTAGCCCATAGAAAATAATCGAATAAATGATAGCACAAGGATTTGATCAAGAACAAGCAATTTATGATTTAGCAAAAGGGGCTAATAGTCTAGGTGACCATTTTTAGGTGTATACATCATGTAGGTCCCTACACTTATAACACATGAAGCAACAGACAACCTACAAGTTAAATTTTTCCTCCATCTCTTCCTAATTTTGAACCAGTGCTCCCTCTTGCACCTCATCTTCCTCAAAATCTTGGAAACGAGTATGATTTAATAGAAAAAAATTGTGTTACTCCCACAAAGATCTCCCTTTGGGAGCTTCTTCAAATTTCACCTACATATCATAAATCATTACAAAAATCCTTGAGAAACATGCATGTCCCACCTCCTAGGCAATACAATATAACTTCCATATTAGAGTGCATCAATCTGAACAATAAAAAAGATTAAATTGTATTTTCTCAAGATGAGTTTCCTCGTAAGGAAATTCAAGATCACCATGATTCTCTTATGGTTGATGTCCTTATCAATGATAATATTATTTGAAAAACTTTAATTGATAATGGATATGGTCTTAATGTTTGCAACATTGACTCAGTACACAAGTTAAATGTGGATGTTTCTTTAATCAAACATGATTCTATTCCTATCCATGGTTTTGATAATGCTTCTAAACAAAACTTGGGTATTATCACTTTTCCTATTAAAGTAGGTCTTTTTATTTCACCTACACCTATTCATGTCATGTCTAGTGTTATTAACTATAATCTTCTCTTAGGATGACCATGGTTACATGATATGCATATTTTTCCTTCAACACTTCATCACAAATTGAAGTTCATCTATAACAACATCATGTATACCCTTGTTGTTGGTGATACAATCCAAAATTGCTTATGAACTGAATCAAGTTATCCATCTTTTCCTACACCATTTAAATAAAACACATCTTCTCCTCCTAAAGATACTTATTTTCCTACAAAATCCATTTTAGAAGATGATTGAGGGTCATTAGATTTTGTGCCATCCTTTGTGGGGGAATATAAAATTTATAATTTTAACACAGGACCCTTTAAAGGGCCTAGTGTGTCATTTGTTCAACCTAATTCTCCTTACATTTCAACTACTAATCTTCAACATGGTTTAGAATGTATGAAACAAAGCTTTTAGAATTATGATAAACCTATGGAAGCATTGGGTTTCAAATCTCCTCCTTTGTCAACATCCCCTCCTTTACCATATAACATTTATTCTATACCTATTTTTAATCAAGAAATCATTTTTCCTTTAGCCTTCTTTGTGCTAAGTCGATTAATTCAACCTAAATGAACTAATAAGAATAGTCACAACCTTATGAATCTTCCTTTCTACATGTATCATCGATATCATGACCACTCTAATAATGAATGCCAAGCTTTGTGTTACAAAATTTAAAAACTCCTTGATTATGATATTATTCACATAACGTGTTGCAATTAGTTGATTTTTAATTCTAATTTATTTAAATAACATTTAAATTCCTATTATGTTACTCCACACCATGTGACATTATTATCCTATCCTTTCGGGGCTCTTTTTCATGAATGGTGGTACAATTTTTAGGTGCGATCATACTTTGTGAGTAACATAATAGTCCTTAATTTTATTCTTGACTCTACACTTGTGGTAAAGGGTATCATTTTTAATATATCTCATCCTTCTCTTAAGGACCCATTTTTTCCTTGTTTAAGTGCAATTTGTTTCTCTTTTGATATCTAATCTTGCATGGAATTTTGTGTTTAAATTAAGGATTCTCTCTTGTACAAGAGGTATGTATTCTTGATCATAACCTTTGTATTGTTCACAATTGGGTATCCATAGTAAACAAATTCCTTACCTTGGGGGCTAAAATTATGTCATCCTTCCCTAAGAATCAGTTTACTTATAAATAGGGAATGTGTGAATTCTTCCCTTTTTGTTCTACATCTCTTTTGAGAATACTTCAAAAGGATCCCTTTTACACTTCTTTCATGGTATTTCTTTGCATTCATCCCTTCCTTGACCTCATAGGAGTTGTGACCTCTTTGGCTTGGACTAGGTGTTGCTTGTGGGATACCTTCCTGATGTTAAAGGTTTTTTTATCATTGTTTATATTTTACTTAAGATGTCAAAATAGTTATATTTTGTCATCTTAAGTGGGGGCATCTATGGCCTCCTTATTGAAAATATTTGTTTACTTTAAGAATGCTAGGTGGAGTACACTAGCATAATACAATTTTCTAGAGTTAGATCAATCCGCTTTGCACATTTTTGACAAATTTCCTTGGATAAAATTATTTCCTTGGATATCCTTAGGATTGGTTGAACTAGAATAACACAACTTGTAATCTCATTTGATATCTCCTTTGCACACATTTTAAGGATTGGTTTACTAGCATAACATAATTAGAAAATTTGACCTATCTTTTTCATGGGTTGATTAGCATAACACAACTTGCTAAACCATTCAAAATCTCATTTACATAAATTTTCATGAGTTTACTAGCATGTGCTAGACCATCAACTCCTCCTTTACATTATCTTTGATGGGTACAACTATCATAAAACAATTTTCTAGACCATTTCCCCCTCCTCTCTTTCTTTCTTCTTTCTCTCTCATAGATCACCTAGAGAAACATAACTATCTAGCCCATGTCATACATGGTTTTATTTTCTCTCTCCTCCATGACTCCATAGCATAACACACTTTTATATATTATTGTACCATGAAGTCTTAGCTTTGATGTGCTCTCGTGCTCTTTCTAGGTGATCACTTGTGCTTTTACAATAGTTTTATTAGCATTATGCTAAGGGAGGTCTCTTCAACAAGTTGACTTGGAATCTTAGTAAGCTTTAGGATGTTTTTGTTATTTTATGTGTCCTTTCATATGGATGTAAAATTTAAAATCTTTTATTTTGGGGCTTGTATCCTTAAACCTAAAGTCATCTTATGTCCTTGTAGTTTGCCCAAGATCTTCATCTCTTTCTCTCTCCTTCTTCTACTTTATCATGATCATTATGTGGACTCATACTCCCACTAAAGTGGGGGATATATGTACGATCCTAAAAAATAATAACCCTTAATTAGGTGCTTATTTTAGCCCCATTTTACTATGTATGGGTTCCCACATTTATTTCACACTCTCCAAACACTTATTGGACCTTCAAATTAATAGTATAAGTCTTGTATTGATTCAATTTCTTCAAAACTTGAGTTTAACCCTTATTTATAAGTGTGATCCTCTATTTTTCCTCCAATAAAATAATTAATTCCATCTCCTGCCTATCTTAATTTACAACCTTTTCATTCTCTCCTAACCTCAGAATGAGCTACACTAAAAATATTGTACCTATTGACTTCCTAGGACCCACACTACAAAGTTGAGCTATGATTCATGGGTACAAGATGCCAATAGAATCATGTCCCCTACAATTGAGACCCAAGTTTGGCCCAAAGCCCTATATGAGAGTATTTACGTTAAATTTGATCCCATGTTTGGCCTGCTTGAAATTTAACCCCTAAAATAATGGATTGGGTATAAAAATCCACTATTTCTCCTCATTTTGAGTAGGATGATCTATTATCAACTTCAAGAATTCATGATCAATCAAGCAATTGAAGTTCAATATCTCTTCTCCAATTGAGCATTATGCTTCAAAGCAATCCTCTTTTTCTACATCAATCATTATGGAAAACTAAAATATCCATCAGGATCAAGCCATTTCATTAACATTTATGACCACATCCAAAGAAATATTGCATCATCAAGGTATAAGGTGATTTATAACTCAGATCTAGTTTATCTTTCCTTACAAAATTTCCTTTCATTTTCAAGGTTAATTCTTAAAAAGGGTTTTAACCAAGGGTAAACCTCTTTATTCAACCTTCTTCCCCATTTTTAAATGAGTAGGAGAAGGTTATAGAGTTTTTAGATAAAATCTGAGAAGACCAAGACCAAATGGATAACCCCTACAAATTTTAGACCGGTACAGTAGGACATTGGCAATCTATACCTGGAGATAGGACAAAAATCATGATATGTACCCTCTAGATCCAACCAACTTGGTAGGAAGTTAGGTTATAGCCTTCAAGTCCTAGATCTATAGTTACAAGTCTTTCTAAGATTCTAACAGTCATAAATTCAGATCTAAAAACCTACTTCTCATATTTCATTTCTAGGTACTTTCAAATTCCTCCTTATTTTCTTTTACATCTACTTTTTAGTTGGATTGGATCATATTTAGTCTCTTAAGTATCAATATCATTCATCTCCTCAATTCTAAGGAACAAAAGGAATAAAAACCCTTCAAGAACAAATATTGCATTGACATGTTTCTTACCAAGTTGTGCTAATCATATTTGTCTTGAGGTGGTTTTATATTCTAATGTGTCAAGTGAATTGGGGAAATTAACCCTTTTATGTGATCCCCCTTTCATAATTTAAAAAAATGAATCTTTGTTTAGATGGATTCTAAAGATTGATTTAGTCTCCTTTATCAATAGTCATGAGTTATTGACTAACTTGGCCTCTCGTAGGACATTGGATCTTGTTCAAGCTCATGTTAGGTGACCTCAAGGATGTGTGTATTCTATTCCAAGTATGTATTTTGGTTGTCTTGGAACCCTTGGAAGTTTGTAAATAATCTCTCTTGTGCATGGTCATGAAATGATCGTTGTTATGCTACTATTGTTTATGCATTTATATTATGCTATGAGATTTAAATTGTGATTATTGTTAAAAAAAATGGTTCATGTTTTAAACTATTTTTGAGGGTTCCTTGGATATGTATTATAGAGTTTTGGGAGGATGTTTAGGTTGGGGATACACCTTTGTCTCTAAAGATAAACTTCGGGGACCATTATAGTATCACAAGGAGTTTCTTTGGCACTTAGGTTGTTAATTATATCTCCCCATTAAAATCCTAGAAGGATATGACTGAATGTTGTTAGACCCTACTACACTTGATCTAGAAAATCAATGATTTACAAATTATATTGATGAAGGTCAAGATCCCCCTATTCTCAAGGGAGGAAAAATTCATATAGATTAAGGAGCTAAAGGGAGGATTTTTAGTTAAGTCAGCCTATAATATGCTATTGAGAGAAGGAAATACTTTAGGATGGTGGAGGAAGATATGAAATCCTCAATTGATTCCCTAAATAAATTTATTTTGGTGGACAACCATGCATAAAAAAATTAAAACATAGGAAAACTTGATTAATAGGGGATTGAAACTCACTAATAGATGTGTACTTTGTAAGTAGGAGGAAGAATCTATCACCCACATTTTACTTCATTGTAACTTTTCTCATGAATTATTACAATTAGTGTTAATGAAACTAGGGATACCATAGGTAAAAAGATAGTACTATTCAACCTCTAGTTACTAAATGGAGAGGAAATAGTCATAAGCCTCTCATCATACAAATTTAGAGCCATATTTCCCCAACCTTTGATGTATTTTGTAGAAAGAAAGGAATAATAGGATTTTTAGGGAGGTAGAAAACCTAGTGGAGGAAGCTTTTAGAACTTGAATTATAATTTTATTAAGGAGAACATCTTTGTTATTACTTGGAAGTGCCTATCCTTTCCCCCTACTTCTTTTTGTGATAAGATGATAAGAAATGGGGAGCTACTAAACATGTATGCTAGATTTGACTAATCCAAGAGAAAGGTGAGGAAAACCAACTAGAACCCACCAAATATAGGGTGGTACAAGCTGAACTTTGATGGGTCTAAAAGAGGGAATAAGGTTGTTGTGGGTGATGTCATAAGGTCTACTACTAGGGAAATGATTTTTTATTTCGCTGGTAATTTAGATGGTCACACAAATAATCAAGTAGAAGAGATGGTCTTATTATGGGAAATTAAATTTTATATTTAAATTGGTGTGAAAGATTTGGCCATTGAAGGAGACTCGAACCTAATTTTTTATGTTTCCAAAGGCTTAATCAAAGATAATTGGTCCATAGAAAGAATTATTAGGGAGATTCTAAAACTCCTACTAGGGCTTGATCTTTTTGTTATTAATCAATCCTACAAAGAGGATGATGTGGGGGTTGATGCAATGGTAGCCCTAAGACTTGAAATGGGGGATCTTAGAAGTTAGAGAAACATTGGTTCTACTCCACCCAATATAAGGACTCTCCTAAAGGGAGAGAGTAAGATAAACAATAATTAGAATGGTGAATAAAATACTATGGTTTTGGTTTACCTTGCTTTGTATATTTTTGATGGGGAGTGGAGGTAACAAGGACAATAATATATTTAAACAAGGTTAAAATCATATATTTAGCATTAATAATAAGGTGTTCTTCCACCTTAAGCTTTGATTGTGCAAGCATCTTATGATGTACTCAATTTTGTTTTAAGTACGATGTGGAAGAGAGAAAATATTTACCCCCATTCTATCAACTTAAACCTCAAGGCCTATTAAAAAATGGTTCTCATTTGAATTTCAAACTTTCTAGGTTGATTATGGTGGAGACAACTCTAGGATGGATAATAATAGCTTGGGAAATGATGAACTTTTGTTAGTAGAGTATAAGGTCACAAGAGACAAATGATGCCTTGTTGGAAAATTCCCTACTAATGGTAAAGATGGCTTGGACCCGACAAAGAAACATCTGGATGATGATGAGGATCTCAAGTGTTAAAGGGGTAAACCTAAAGAATTTGTCAACTCCAAGGGGATTACTGGCAGAAAACCCTAAAGGATTGGAGTGGATTGCAAGAGGGAAGAAGTGGATTGGGAAAGGGTTTTTTAGAAACTTGAAAATGAAAAGAATGTTAATAATATCTGGAGTTGTAACTAATAGACAAAGAACAACAATATTACACACATTTCTAATAGTTTTAAAGATGGAGAAGATGGCCATGATCTTGATAAAAAGGAAACCACAATGAAAGGTTGTGAAAAATGCATAAATATTTTAGTGGAAATGATTTCCCACAAAGAGGAGGTGAACATCCTTAAGAGCCACTTTGCAAATATGAAAAAGGCTGTGCAAAGTGTTGCCCATTTTAGTTGCAGGGTAATGCATAGTTCAGCCACTTCTCTTCGCCTTTTGCAACAAAGGATTGCAAGAAGTCACCAGGATTTTGAAGATGGAAAGCTCTTCGAGTTTCTTAAGAATGATTGAGATAGGGTGTCCAGTGGTGCCCGCTGCAACCCTAGATGCCATGGTGACAATTAATCTTGTTGGGAACTTTTTATTGTTATCTGTTGTTGGTTATTGGTTTTTTTTGTTGTTCTTGATTATCTTTGTTGTTTATTTGATGTTTCTTCTTTTGTTCACTTCTTTAGAAGTTGTTGCATTGTTTCTAATGCAATAATTTTTTCTATTTACCTCTCTCAATAGTCTTGCCCTTTGGGTTGATTGTTTATAAGGGACAACACCCTTTCTTAAAAATTAACATATATTAAGACACATCATTTGAAATATTTTAAAAAATATATATTTATGCCAAAACAATTATTTGTAGATGCTAATTATAAATAAATAAAAATTAATATGTAAGATCCTTATTTTATTTAAATTAAATTAGTATTTAAATATTAAAAAAATTATTACAAATATTTTAAAAATAAAATGAGTATTTAAATGTTAAAATTAAGTAAAAAATAATCTTCTCAAATAAAAATAGAATCAATATATTTTTATAAAAAAGATAATTTATATTTTTGAAGAAAAAAACATATATCAAATCAACATGTATTATCAATAGTAAAGAAAAATTCAATATATTTTAAGACAAAAATGTATTAAAGATTTGTTCATATTCTTATCCTTACGTTTCATGCATTCTCCAAGATCCTTTTAACCATTTTTCATCAGAATTGTTTTTTCAACCAATTCCAATGATCACCCTCCAACTAGCATCAATTTGTGCATTTAATGCACCCTCCAACTTGCAGCAATGCCCAAAATTAATGAAAAGAAAAAAATGATGACAAAATATTTGTTGAACAGGTTGGATAACTAAGAGTGGGTGAATCAATTATAATAAAACAATTATCTTAACCTTAATTAATATGTTGAATACCTAAAGCAATCTAAAACTTAAAATAAATATGAACATGAAAGCACAAGACACCATACACCATGAACATCAGAATTTACATGGAAACCCAAGATCAAAAAACCATGGAGAAACTAATTCTCACGAATAGAACACCGGTTAAGGTGACACCAATCAACATGATTTTTACAAAGGCTCATTGTCAGTTTTCTCACTACAAATAAGGCTCACTACTAGTAGGCTCACTATCAATTGGGCTAACTATATGAAAGGAATAAGGCTCACTGCTAGTACAAAAGGGCTTACTGCCAGAATATATGAAATGAAAATTAATCCACCATTGAAATCTTTTTCACCAGCAATCAGCAATGCAGGAATACTATTATAGTCTGATAACAGTTGAAAAAACTTGTAGATACATTAGTACATAGATCTTTCCTTGTCATATTCACATTCACTTTGCACATTTCTCATGTGTACTTTATCAAATAAAACTATCACTCTCTTCTACCATGTCATTCCAACAACTAGGTTGGCCTAATATAATTTTAAATAGGTCACACTAAATATTTCAAGTGGTGATAAGGAATGAAATGTGGACCACATAGATTCTCCTTGCTCAATACAATAGGCCTTACTCACAACAACACGCTATAAATTCATCGCGGTCTCTGGAACCAATGGATAGGATCTATACATTATAATGTAAACACTTGAATTGAAGCACAACAACCACTTCCCAGATAGGACTAGACCCAAAGACATAAGCCGCATTATATTGCAAGATGAATGTGACCATCCTAAACATGATTAAAGATAGATCTTCACAACACATCATCTAGATAAAACTACACTAGATCACCAAAGAATTAAATCCACATCTAAGCATAGGTTATGTCGACATCAATGACAACCATTAATAACAACAACAATGATAGCATCAACATCACATTCCAAAAATCTCCCCTTTGTCATTAATGATAGCATTCATCAATAATAAAGTAAAAAAATCACTATCAAATGATGTTAGCATCAAAAACCTCTATTCTTCTCCCCCGTTGACAATAATGACAAAGGACCAAAACTCCTCCTTAAAACTCACTATGTTCCCTTAAGAGGAAGCTACCAATAATTGATCCAAAAAAGAATAAGCATGAAATAATTTGAGCCAATGCACACATAGGTGCACTTGTTGAGCACTAGGAAGGGGTGGAACCTCTATCATTTTCTTTAGATACTCAAAAGTATCCTTGCACAATAGTTGTGTAAAGATACCTATAATTTTCTCCTTTGTAGGTACATATTCAATTTTGACCTCATTTTTCAACACGTTCTCTCTTAAGAAATGATATATGATGGATATGTGTTTTGTTCTAGAATACTGCACTAGATTGTTGGAAATATTTATAGCTCTGGTATTATCAAATAATTGAGATTATTTCATCAAATGTTATACTAATATCCTTCAAATTTTGTTTCATCCACATTATCTGAGTGCAACACAAGGATGTTACAATGAATTATGATTCAGCAGTAGATAATGTTACAAAATCCTTCTTCTTACTCGACCAAGCAACAAATTGAGAGCTAAGGAAATAAGCTCCACTACTAGCACCTCACTAGCTATCAATACATTCAACCCAATCAACATCTATATAAGTTTTCAAAGTGAAATATAAGTCCTTTGGATACCATAATCCAAAATCTTTGGTACCCTTCAAATATCTAAAGATTCTCCTTCATGCCATAAATTGTGACTCTTTTGGTTTTTTCTTAAATCTAGTTGCTAAGTAAAAAACATGCATAATATCTGGTCTAGTAGTAGTCAAATACAATGCTACTCCAATAATTGGTTTGTACTTACTTGGATCAACTTTTGATGAATCATATTATTTAGTCAACTTACATCTGATATTAATGAATCTACATATTGTTTTAGAATTATCCAATCCAAACTTCTTTTGTAATTATTTGGTGTTCTTGGACTGAGAAATGAAAATTTATTTACTATTATAAATTACCTACAATCCAAGAAAAAAATTCAATTCTTCAATCGCAGACATCTTGAATTCCTTCTGCATCTCTTCTACAAATTTCCTACACAAATTATCTTTTCCCCCAAAAATAATGTCATCAACATAAACCACATCAATCAAGATTTTATCTAAATAAAACCTATAATACAAATTATTGTCGACAAATCCATTCTAAAATCCTTGTCCAATCAAATATTTGTCCATTTTTCCATACCAGGCTCTAGGTGCCTACTTCAATCCATACAATTATTTCTTCAACCTACAAACAACATCTGGATCCTTTCTAGACTTGAATCCCTCAAGTTGTTCAATGTAGACCTCTTCAATTTTCCATTCAAAAATGTTGACCTAACATCAATCAGGTAAACTACAAAATATTTAAATGATGCAAATGCTAAAAATATCTGCGTAATATCCATTTGAGAAACAGGGGCATAAGTTTCATCAAAATCAATACCTTTAATTTGAGTATAACCCTTGTAAACCAATCTAGCTTCATTTCTCATTACCTTTCTATTTTCATCCAACTTGTTTTTAAATACCCACTTTGTACAAATCACATTCTTGTCTGTCGATTTGGACACAAGTTCCCAAGTCTAAGTTTTCTGTATCTGATCAAGTTCTATTTTTCTTACCCAATTTTGATCATTGCATGCTCCTTCCACATTTTTAGGTTCAATATCCAAAAGTAAACATAGTAACACTTGATCTTTAGCTTCTCTACTTCTTATAATGATACTTTTATTCTTATATTCTATAATCTGTTTCTCTGAATTATTTCTCTCTATATACCTTGCAGTTTTAGTTGTAGATGTCAAAGTCTTCTTTGTCTCTTCTTCTTATTTCCTATCTTCTTGTCTCTTATCCTCTGTGTCAGGCTCATAATCAATATTTTTTAAAGAGTTCTTTGTATATCTTCATCAACCTTCACATTTTCACTTTCAACTATCTTGTTTAGTCTCTTGTTGTAACAATAGTATGCCTTGATCTTTGTAGAAGATCCCAAAAATATGCCTTCATTAGCTCTATTATCAAACTTACCAAGATTTTCTTCATCTCTCTGAATGTAGCACTTGCTTCAAAAAATCTTGAAGTATTTCACTGTAGGAACCCTTCCATGCCATAACTCAAATGATGTCTTGCCATATTTCTTCTAGTAAATAACTATAATAAGTGTGTATATTGTCGTGTGTATTTCTTCTCTCCAGTAAACCTTTGATAAACCTAATTCCTTAATTGATTTCCTTTTTTCATCCTATACTATCTAATTCATCCTTTCTACTACACCATTCAATCTTATTCCTTCTAATAAAAATTGTAGTCTCAATGTTATCATCAAATTCCAAGAAAATGTTAGAAATATCAAATCTAGGTTTTTCCTATTCTACCAAAAATAAACAATCTTCTTGATCAGATTCATCATATGATATTCTATAATCTTCATTTACATAATAGGCCTTCTTATTGAACTTATTAAACTTGTGTCTTTTTCCTTTTTTCGAACACCCAATTGCTAAATGACCAACCTTTCCACATCTAAAGCATTTAAGAGGTAACATACCTTTGCATTTCCTTGTACCTTTCCTCATCTTCCTTACAAAGTTTACTCCCATCTCATTTGAACTATCATCATTCAGATCTTCCTCTATCTTTGTGGCTTTAATGATTGCCTCAGATCTATTCTTTTATTTTCCAAATTTCCTCAACTCAAATGCGGTTAGAGTGCCAAACAACTATTCTCTAGTAAACTTCTTTGGATCATAAACTTCCTCAATAGCCAAGATCTTGTCGGTGTATCTCTCTGGTAAAGTCATCAAAATATTATGCATAATATCTTCATCGATTATAGCACACCCTTTATTCTTGACTTTATTCATAGCACTATCAACCCTATGAAAGTAACTTGAAATATCTTCTCCTTCTTCCAAGCTTAGGTTCTCATTATTGACATTTAATTATTAGCTTCTTAGATAACTTGACTCTATCATTTCCTTCATAGACATCTTTCAAATTTTTCCAAACTTCATAAGAACTATTTAATGAAATAACCTTTTTCAACTCATTTTTTGATAAAGCACTAAAAATTGCATGTCTTGCTTTCTCATTCTCCTCATAGGATAAAATCTCATCTGCAGTAGTGGGGTCATTCTGAGGTGCAATATGTTTCATCTCAATGTCTTTCCAATTAGTGTAACTGATAGAAATCATGTATCCTCTTATGTTCACTTTCCAGTAACTATAATTAAATCCATCAAACATAAGAATAGTCAATTTATGTGCCATCATATGTACCTCAAGCGGTTAAGCTCTTCTCCAAATAACCAAAGCTCTGATAACAATTGTTAAATAGGTCAAATAACTAAGAGGGGGGTTGAATCAATTATAATAAAAATAATTTTCTTAACCTTTATTAATCTAGTGAATAATTAAAGTAATCTAAAACTTGAAATGTACATGAAAGTACAAGACACAATACACCATGAACACTAGCATTTACATGGAAACCCAAGATGAAAAAACAACGGAGAAACTAATTCTCATGAATAGAACATTGGTTAAGGTAATTTTTACAAAGACTCACTGTCAGTTTTCTCACTGTGGGTAAGGCTCACTTCCAACCAGGCTAACTACCCAAAAGTAATAAGGCTCATTTCCATTACAAAAGGGCTCACTACCAGAATATATGAAATGAAAAGAATCCACCACTAAAATCTCTATTTCCAACAATCTGTAATGCAATAATGATATTACAGTCTGTTGCTAATTGCACAAATTTACAAATACATCAGTGCATAGATCTTTCCTTGCTAGATTTGTATTCACTTCACATATTTCTCACACACTTCATCAAATTGAATCATCACTCTTTTATACCATGTAATGCCAGCAACTAGGTCAATGTAATACAGCTTAAAATATGTCACATTGAAGCATTCTTGTGGTTGTAAGGAATGAAACATGGACTACACAAGTTCTCCTCACTCAATACAACACATCTTTCTCACAACATCACACCACACATTCACCATGATCTTTAGAACCAAGGGATAGGATCTATATGTTATAATGCAAATACTTGAACTGAAGCACAACGAACTTCCCGAATATAATCGAATCCAAAGACATGAACCACATTATGTTGCAAGATTAGTGGGAACAACATGGTCATAGTTAAAGATAGATCTTCATAGAACATCATCTAGAGCACACTACACCTGATCACCAAAGCGTCAAATCCACAAGTAAGCATAGGATATGTTTACATCAATGACAACTATTAATGAAAACAAAAATGATAGCATCGACAACACATTCCAACAATGTTATCACTTATCGCTAAAATTATGATGTCTCATTCTTCTAGTAGTTTATTTCTATCATTTTTTTTCAATGTTGAATTACACATTGACATGAGATGCGTGTCTATCTCCACCACTTTATCCTCAGATGCATTAAATACTTGAAGTACACAATAAAAAATGTAGGGTGGTGACAATTGGATTAATTTTGAGCCTTGGGAAGAACATGTTATTCATTCAAAAGTTTAGAGGATAATTACCGTCCTTGGCATGATTCTAAACTTGTAGTTGTTGAGTGTCATTTTTACACAATGTAATAGTAGGGAGATATGATGCAAATCCCTCTCTTGAAAGAATGAGGAAGTCACTCCCAAGGTTCTTCATTCTTATGTTACAATCGTGTGGATACTCAGTTGAAGATTATGTGATTTCACAAGGGCCTTTGCTGGTCCTAAAACTTTAAAAATTGGAAACAACAATTTTATAACACTTTTTTGTATTTTCAAATTCAAAAACTAACATGTGTGCAATTTACCATTGAAACTAAATTGATTCCTATGATGAATACTATTTTCTAACTTCGATTTTCAAAGAAACTTCAAAAGATGAGAGTAACAAGAAGCTAAGAAAATAAGTTGAAACAAAATATAATGGACATAAACCACAATAAATATCACTTGCATATTGAATATTAGATTACATAGAGAAAACCAACATAGATATGAATCATAATAACCATAAATTATGCCCAGTAGATGCAATCATTCAAAGGAATTTAGAAGATTACTTATATCTCAAAACTCATAAAATTACAAAGACACCATGGATGTGCACACGTAAGAAAAATTTATCTTCAATCACATACAGTTATCTTCTCCAATAATTCTCAACCTCGTGTAGAATGATTCACAACAAACACCAAATAATTAATTGACAAGAAAAATCACACAAGAAAATACCCTTGGATCTTGAATATAAAAAATAAATTTCTCTATTTCGCATAGATAGCACCAAAACACACCATGAATGCAACACCAAAAGTAGATTTTATTCTTGTGCAAAAATTCCAACACTTATTAAAATACCCAATTGGGTTTTTATAGTTTTTACAATGCAAAATCATCAAACTCATAACTAGGGGTTCTAGGTGTTCAAAATGGGCATAATAAATTTAGAACTCTACTTTAACTCAAGGAAAATACTCGTAAACTATTATATAACATGCTAAATTCAATCTACATCGATTGCATCATTAAAAACATGCAGATTCGACACCAAAACATGCCCTTCAAACTTGGAATGAAGTGAAGTTGAAGTTGTTCTTCACTAAAATGCCTCCAATAAGCTCCAGACTTAATTTTTGTGCATGAAATTAAGGGAATAAATTTTTAACATATGTAACCCATTGAAAACCTTCTAAGTGCAAAAAAATTATGCCTTCCATGCAATCTAAACCCCAAAAAATTGGATTTTTGAAGAAAAGTGTGAATTTTTCAGAATATTGAGTTTTCTTCCTTTTTTAATTTTTGGGCCATGACTGACAACTAAGTATGAATGAAAGAAAATACTTGAATGAATTAATGGAGATGTAATCTTAATGTTGAGGAAGAGTGTCTGGGATTTTTTCATGAAATTTACTTATTATGGCATCCACTTCTTCAAAATTTGGCAACTTCATAAAGTCCAAGTGAGTTTGTTGACTCTTTCAGAAGGATTTCAGCCTTGTTCCAACCTTCTGGGTTTCTTCAATATCCTCCATTATATCTCTCATATACTCTATGACATTTTGAATAGAGTGTAATTTCTCCTTTCTCTCACCTTGATATATTTCACAATCAATACCCTCAAAGAATTATTCCACTTGCTTTACCCTTGGAATTACGACTTCTCTTTTTCTCTCTATTAACTCAAGCCTCTTTATATTATTTGATGGAAAGGATAAAGGCTCTTATCCAGAAGTCTAGTTTATCTAACTCTTCCTCCTCAAATACCTTAGCTTTAATCAAAATATATGCTCCATGTTTCCTCATCAGCATCAAATCATGTAAAACATTAATCCATATTTTGGCATTCATCTCTATTCTCCCTTCCCCTTTTGAAACAAAATATAATAAATGGGTGAGCTCAGTAGCAATGATGTGAAAATGAATTAAGCCTAAATGAATGGTTTCCTCGTCGAATCCTTCCAACTCTTCTTTCCAATTTGCACATACTTTAAAGAATGTGTTAGTTTTCTCTAGAGGTGCCTTCTTTTTCAATGTTGCTTAAAATGTGGCCTCTTGGTTAGTTTGGTCAATGGGACCAACTAATTGGGATATGTATTCATTGAGGGGTTTATTCTATTCTTGGAGACTTTGAATTTCAATCTCATTTTCATGCATATACTTAAACAATGTTGAAACTTGTAATGCTTCCAATTCTTTACCTCTCTTTCTAGATGACACCCCGAGATCAACTTATTCCATAAAAAATCATCAGATGTGACATCTTCTACACTCTTGTTTGGAGGTGGTCTTGCAACTTGTTCTTTCTAGTTCCCACATCTATCCTTACTAACATAAGCTATTCTCGGTGCTTTCCAACTATACTCCCTTTGTCTAAATGCCTAACCAATTTGTGATGAATCAATGACCCCTATACCTGTGTAATTATTCTTCCTATGTTGTATAGCCTTGGAAAGTCAAGTGGGCTTACTACTTTCTGAAAAAGGCTCATAAGGCACCATGTCCATCATTTTGGGGCCTACCTCTCTCCCCTCTTATCCTTATTTTTCTCCTTCCCACTCCTACTTAGGAGTGGTTTCTTTGTGTTCAAAATAATGGAGGTGAATGAGTTTCATCTTCTTGTCACTACTCTTCAACTTGTACTAATTCATTGCCCTTATTCTCCTCAATTTTTACA
This sequence comes from Chamaecyparis obtusa, assembly GCA_027943335.1. Taxonomy (NCBI): domain Eukaryota; kingdom Viridiplantae; phylum Streptophyta; class Pinopsida; order Cupressales; family Cupressaceae; genus Chamaecyparis; species Chamaecyparis obtusa. The sequence continues at coordinate 1,407,453 of BSBK01001038.1, read as the reverse complement.
TCCTATGTTTTGACCTCATCCTATGTACCTATTTCCATTTGTACCTCTATAGTATCTACCTCTTGATTTTTCCCTTATGCATACCCTCACTTGGAGGTATTTCATTTTTAACATGTGGAGGGATTTGTACCTCAACCTCTAGAGGTACATGGGTCTTAGTCTTAGTATGTTCTTCTACTTGATACAAGGGAGGAATTTGAATATCAAACTCTATAGTTTCTCCATGTCCATCTCTACGTACTCCAAAATCTCCACTAGAAACTTATTGAGAAGATTCCTTAAATCCTGGGATATTTTCAAAATTGTAAATATCAAACTCATCTACACCTAGTGGATGTTCTTTCCTTTGTTCATTTTCCATAGCTAAGTCAGATTCTACTATCACCACTTATGGATCATCTTGGCTAGTTCCCTCCTTTGGGGTTGCTAAATGATCCTCTGAAGAGGGACATGCATCTCATATTATAGCTATTGTAGTGGCTAATCTAGTTTTCCTTCTAATTAGTGGGACATCATCCTCGTCCAATTCCTCCTCTTCCTGAAGTGTTTCTAATCCAAGAAAAACTAAGGACCTCTTCTTAAGTCTCTTGTAAAATGTCATCTTTTGTGACTTAGGCTCCTTGGACTTAGTAACTTTTATCTTGAAGGGTGTTATTCTTTGTTGTATGCAAGGGAAAGGAACACTTATTGTAGTGTTTGTACTAAGTATTGGATTGGCCTCTTGATTAAATTGTGAGGGCAGGGGAGTTAACTCTTTTGTGATAGTCTTCATCTTCTCCTAGTGTTTATGCATCCTCATGGTAGGGCCTTGTATAATTTTTTTCCTAGCATGCCCAATTAATTGACTTAGAGAAGGGGGGGGGGGGGGTGCATACTTGAAAATTGGTATATTTACCTTTACTCACTTCCCTTTCTCAATCTAAACTATGGATCAACCTTCTACTTCATAGGCACCAAATCCATCTTAAATGGTCAATTTACTCATTTCTTATTACATTAAATGACATACCTTTCCCTATGGTTGATAGCATCAATTTCTAGGGTAGCCACCTCTACATTCAAAATTTCTTTAGTGTATACCTTGTCCTTATTATATACAAGAAACAAAAAATCCTATGAGGCATTCTCCCATGCCTTTGATGGAGTGTATATCTGAATCACAAGTTATGCAAGGTCCAAATATAATCTACAGTAATCTCTTATTCAGACCTTGTATTCAACAATGCAATTTTCCCAATGGTCCTCAAGATGGGGCTCATTTTTTAAGTGAGCACCCATTACTTTGTTTAATGTCCCAATAGGGTCAAACTTTCCCCTCTCTATCTTTAGTTTTTTGAGAGGCATTCATCTCACTCCAAGAACACTAACTTTTCAACCTTGATATATTGTATTGAATGAGCTCCAATGGAGATGGGTAAAGTAAAGTAAGGCTTGTGCTTGTGAATAATGAGCTCATGTGCACCTTCTAGCTACATGTACATTTCCATCTATATAATCCTATATGTTGGATACCATAAGAGATTCTTGGGGTTTAGAGTGCATCTTGCTACTCTGAGGTATGTGAAAGTCCTGAATTGGATGAAATAGGTTCCCACATATTTTATTCTAGAAACAACCTCCATCAACATTCTCTTTTTATAATCTCCCTCAATAGAGCAGATGATTCCAAAGGTAAAGGCATCATTGATAATCATGTGCTCTTGATTGTCTACATTTTTCTTGTCCTTCCTCAAAAACTGGGGGTACACATTATAGGGATAGGCATTTGGATCCTTGAGAGATCCCCTCTTGTGTAAGCTTGATTATTCTACATGCATTGCTAGAAGGTATGCCACATAATATGTCATCTAGAATCTTGGGTATCTCTTAACCCTTTGCAATTGTTCATCCAAATTATCATTGATGATGTGGCCCCAATATTTCTTGTCCTTCCTTTTCCTGATAGTGTCTATGTGCAACACCATCCATGTCTCTAGCTATTCAGCCTGAGGCAAACCATACACTCTTCTCAGCAGGGCAACACAATTTCTCATATCCTCCATCAAATATGCTATGTGAAGGACATCTTATCTATTTTGACCTCTTTCTTTTCCCATGCAAGGTAGTTGTCATTGATCGTGTATGACATGTCAAGAGTGTTCATGAATTAGTGCTCTACCCTCTCTTTTGAAACCTTTAGGTATGAGTTGTGCAACATGGATGGGACCTAAGGACACCATGGTGGTTGCATCGAGTGTTCTTCCATTAGGATCTAATATACACCCCATGAACTCATTAAATTCCATGTGGTCTATGTTGGTATCTGTAATCTCATTGTGGAGATTACCCAGTTTGGAGTTTGTTCCATATCCCTTGAATGTGTACTTCATTGGTAATGGACACTTCATTCTTGTTAAACTTGCACTCAAAAAGTTGCTCGTAAGAATTTCTTATTGAAAACTTGAAAAGTCTAGTCTACAAAAGCAAACTAATCTATTTGCAAAAAGAGACTAAATTAGTCTAAGAAACTACCACTGAGAAAAGTAGAACAAACTAAGAGAAAAACTAAAGAACTAAGAAAAAAGGCCCAAGACTAAGATAATCAGCATAAACTTAGTATTAAATTAATTTGTTAGTGTTTCAGGGTTTCAAGCTTTGATGACCCTTTTGAGGTTTTGGGGACCCAAAACCCTAAGGCCCTGATCTTCCTATGAAATGGGGTTTTGGGTTTAATGGGAAAAGGCTAATGAGATGTGGTGTTAGGGATTTGGACCCAGACCCCCCTTTTGGGGTTTTAGGGTTTTGAGTAACCAATAACCCAAAAGGGCTAGGTCTTCTATTGTAAATAGTTCCTAAGGCACTCATTGGGGTGTCAGTAAGTGGCAGGGTGTCAAGGCTTTGGACCCTAACTCACCTTTCAGGGTTTTGAGGGTTTGAAACTCTAATGGCCTAGAAGGGCTAGGGTCAAGATATTTTTGAAAAAAATGGCTAAGGAATTGTGAGGGGGTCAAAAAATATCCAAGCTTCGGGGCTTGGAAGCCCCAAAACTCCACAGGCTAGTGTTTGGTATGTGGAGTTTGGATTTTTAGGGCCCGAACATGCGAAGAGACTAGAAACACTGATTCTCTTAGATCTTTACTCTAACCAAAAATTTAAAAAAAAACTAAATCTAAACTAGAAAAAACTAGCCAAAACCTGAAAAGGAACCTAAAAGAAGAAAATTGGGCTAAAAACCCAACCTCAAAATGTGAGGAGATAATTGAAATGCACATGATAATCTGCACAATTGAGCACAATCAACCAAAATGATGATGCAAGGGCATTACCAAAGGCTAAAAAAAAAGTCACTCAAGAGGGCACAAGGGTTTGAAGTCACGTAGTATGACAAATGACCAATAGGATATCCATTCATAGGCAAAAGTGTTGACCTTGGGGTAATATCACCGACCCTCGATCGAGTGGTTGGGGTTGGGGTTTTAGATTTTCTGGGGTTGTGAGACCACCAACACTCCACCATCCCAAAAGGGCTTTTGGTCTTATCATTTGCATAAGGCGTGGAGATTCTAAGCTTTGGGACATCAGGGACCTGGGGGTGTTTGCACACCCCCGATCTCCAAAAGCCTAAAAAGCTTGTTCTAACTCTCTAAAGGGGTTTCTTTTCCCTAATAAATAAGGCACAAACCAAAACAAAAGAAGAAAATAGAAAGAATACAAAGCCTAACAAACCTAGTTTCAAACTTGGACAAGCACATAACTATAAAGAGCTCTAAGCTCACAATGTGACACACAAAAGACTTGACCAACCCGACCTTAGGAAAACTAAACCAAGCCAAAAAAGAGAAAAAGAAAAAGGGGTCCACATTAGGCCAAGTGGCTAGAATGGGGTGCGAGTTGTGGAAGCACAACAAATAGCCCTAACAAAAGGAGAAAGGACTAAGGCATTTATTCATCAACAAACCTCCTTTTAAACTAACCCTGCACTAAGTAACCTTACCCAACTATCATTTAAGGGAACACCATTTTACGGGTTTCAAGAGTAATAGATTTTGCATATGCTTTATAGTGTGTGTTTGAGTGTATTCATTCCAACTAGACGCTTTGAAAAATTCACCCAAAAGGATGTAGATCAAAGCTAGCATTTAACAACATCAACACAAATTTCCCAAAGATTTCTCTGATGCTAGTTAGGCATCTATAGCCCTAACAGAGTTCTTTGTACATTTCAGTCTAACATTTCTACTACCAATCAGGTGTCTATAGCCCTGGTAGAGGTTTCTAGAATCATCGATTTTATTCCTAATAAGCATTTTTTACTTAAACATCATGCTTGTTTGGATCACTTAGTAATTCTTTTTGTAAACTTCTTGATGATTTAGACCACTTAGTGACTCTTTGTAGATTTTAGGATGATTCAGATCACTTAGTAGTTTCTCATTCTTACAAGCTTCTTTCATGATGTGGATTACTTAGTAATCCTTCTTTGGTTTTTTTTTTCTCTTTTTTTAGTCGAATTGTAGGGTTCTAAAATCATGCAGTTATTTGAGCTAATATGCATATAATGACTCTGACCCACACCCAATTGAGATACCTTGCCTCAGGTCAATTTCTTTAGATGTGTGTATGTGACATTAGATAGCTAGCATCAAATATTATCCTAAACTTGAGTAAAAAAGTACTTCCAAATCCAATTATTGGGTGTAGTTATTCAATGAGGGTTCATTCTCTCTGAGGTTTTGACTAAGAAATACCCTTTCCTTCTATTGAGAACTAGTTATGGTACACCACTAGACGAGAATAACCCTAACAAAATATTGACCCCCTAACACAAAACCAAACAAGGGAAACAAAACCAAAAAACAAAAGAAAAGGAAAAATGATGACCAAAAACAAATATAATACAAGGGTGAACTTCACCCCTCTCTTTCAAGATTTGAAATAATGTTTCAGGAACTAGCCATTGATGGGCAACCAAACCAACTCCACATTTATAGCACTAACCCTAAAAGTATTTTCTCCCAAAACATTTGTAATTTGGTAGGGTTCAGTCCACAATCTTTTGAATTTAGTGTGGTTACTTAGATTTTCTTTATCTTTGTCCAACGTGAGGACGAGATCAAAGATTTTGCAAGATTTTAGTATGGCTCTCTTGTCAAACAAGCGCTTAAAAATAGCTTTGTGTTTTGACACATGCTCTGAGGCTTCTATTTATTTCTCCTCTAGATCAATAAGATTCATAAGTCTAGTATGAATCCTATCATCACCCTCGATGTATCTAGTTGTGTGTGTATGCTAAACACCTTCATGAAATTAGGATCTTTAACTAACAATCTTAGAAAATACAATGCAAATTTAACTAAGAATTGAAACTAAAATCCATGACATCTCATGGTTCTCTAATTAGATGTGGTAAGTAGAGCTCTCAGCTTAATCTCCACTAGTGACACTTATAAAATGAGAAATCTGTGATGCTACAATGCTTAATCTAGCTCACTATTCTCCATTATGATATGATAAATTGAAATGGTAATGCTAAATGCTCTCAATTGCTCATAAAATTCCTATAATAACAATGCTTTTTCTCTGCAATTCTCTTCTATATTATTGCTCTCAAAATGCCTCTTATTTATAGTAAATTCCCAAGGGTAGGGGGTAGAGTGAAGTAACCATGATTTACCTGTGGTTGAGTCAAAAACTTTGCAATGTTTTTAAATGGGGAGACAATTTAAATGTTTGTCTCAAAGCTTTGGACAAAAGGACAAAATTGAGTGGTTTAGATTCAAAGTTTGAAATGTGTGATTGAGATTCAATTCTTTTGAGTGATTTATGTCTCTTTGTCCTCAATTTTCATTGGTTTCTCAAATTTGTGTTGAAAGATATTATGATTAATTAAATTCAATTTTTTAATTAAATTATCCATGTAAGGGAATAGGTTCAATTTGATTTTTGATTTAGCAACTATACAACTAATTGATTAAAATCAATTATGTAGTGTTTTTCACCTCTTTAAGCTTTGATTTAATTATTTAATGTCATCATTTGATTTTTTCCTTTGATTTAATTGATTTTATCCAATTTGATTTATAAATGTCCATTTAAAATTGATTTGATCTATTTTTGATGAGAATTAGTGCATTTTGATTAAGATTTTACAATTTTGATGATTTAAAGCACTTGCCTAGTTTTTGATGTCTACAAATGCCCCTCTTTGGATTAATGTGCAAAGCTCATTGATTCAAAGAAAATTTTATGTCTTGATCACTTTTAGGTCCCGATTTACTGATTTACTGATACACCACTGATTTTGATTTAATTGTTGCCTGATATGATATGCATATAATTTTGATTTGATAAAATGATATGTGCCCCACTAATAATAGTTCAAAAATTTCAGTGCCCCAGATTTCATGATATATGATGCCCCCTCAGAAATAAAACATATTGATTACTTGATTTGAAATTTTTTGATGATGTTTGATTTATTGATCCAATATATTTTCATTTCTGAAAAACATTGATGATAGTCAGCATTCCAACAAATTGTACGTCCAAGATAGATAGGTCTGTTGTAGTTAAGTGAAACAAGTAATTAGGATATCAGGATAATGGCACCAATGAATGTTTGATTTTTCAATCTGATAGGATAGTAAAATTGATATGGGATAACTAATAGATAGGTCACTAATAGGATTGATACTGATCATATTGGTCCCGCCTCACGATCAAGAGTTGGGAAATAATAAGTTGATACTGATTGATTGATTGACTTAAGATGATTCACTAATATAGAATACTGATATGATTCCCTTGATTTGTAAAACAAGCACATTTTCGTAAGTTATACATACGGTCCCTAGCTTCTTGGATATTAGATTTATGGATCTTCCTTGTTGTTGATTTTGTATTATGTTGATGTTTTATTGATCAGGACTTGGATGTATCATTTTGTCATTGACATTGTATCTTGCTATATAGATTTGTTGGATCATTTGACATTATGAACATTTATATGATGATATATTTTCCTTGATTCTCTTGATGTGTTTATGTGAGATCATCTTTATATGAAACTATATGATGTTTTATGATGCATTTACGTTTGATTATGCTATGGATGCAATGTATATCATATATGATATAGATAGATTAATGCACATGATGATGGAACTTGGATTTATTTTTCTACTTTTCAATGTATGGACGCAAAGCTTCTTTATTATGGAAATATGGATATGAATGCAACTATGTTTTTTATTTTATTTTGGAGGTATGCAATTCTCTCTTTAATTACATGGATGCAAATGATGTATGAGTAATGAATCTTTTCTTTTTTTCTTTTCTGATATATGCATAATGAATAATGATTAATGCTATGCATGAATGCAAAAGATAATCTCACATTTATTAATTTAAAACAAGGATGAATGAGATGTTTGATTGATCCCCCATTTCTTTAATGTTTTGACTCACCAAAATTATAAATGTACCCCCTTGTCCTTGGAAAAATAACCACAAACAAATGCACTTAATCTAATTATGATAATGGAATGCAATGCAACTAAGTGTCACTAGATTTAGCAAAGAAATGCCATAGAGATAAAATTTCATCATCGAGCATTATGGGACCAGAAAGCAAGTACAACCATCACTGACCATATCACGATGATATGAATATCACTTTATATTGCTTTTAGTAACACCTTTGGAAACTAGTACAACCCTCACTAGTTGAATAACCAACTATGGGAATATGAATACCGGTTTCAATGGATTCCACCTTATATGAAAGTCCTCGATGATTCTTTGATGACCATGTCATTAGATGAATTCACATAAGTTGTTGGATCTCCCTCAAGATAGTCACTCAAAGACAAGAAAAATATCATGTCTTCATCATCACCAATCTAGTTGAAACATCATTGATTAGCGAAAAAGGAGTGATAAAAGTCAATTCAACAAAGATCATCAAAAGCTTCAAGTGTTTTACAATGTATCAAGATTTTCAAAATGAATTTCCAAACATTCTGATCATTTAAGTGTTGTAAATTTTTATTCTTGAATAATAAAGTCAATGAAGGCTCAAGGATCAAGTTGTAGGATCAAATACTTGGTTGTGAACAATGATATCCATCAAAGGTTCACCAAAAATTTCTCGCTTCTGAAGCTCTGAGAAGTCTCTCTTTGATGTGACTGAAATGTAGCATTATTGAATCTATTTGAGTTTAATGCATTGCATCAGGTGAATTGATGCCATTTGTTGAAATCCATTGATTAAGATCCAATACCCCTAGTCAGATAGGAAAAATGTTGGACTTGGGCAAACTTCCAAAATATTACAAAAGCTCAGTTTATGCAAGATGCAGCTCAAAGCACTTTATGCAAACATTTTTTTGGATTTTTACCAACTCTCAAACAAGATCACATTGGTTTTCCCCCAATGTCTAGAAAGATATAGGACATGAAGGATGTATTTGCAAGTTGATGGATTAGAGATGGAAAGACCATGATGGATGAAGCATGCGAATGTGACTCGTAGGACCATCCTCTCAAGAGTACCCAAGCTAAGGAAAAAATGATATAGCCATGTGAAGCATGTTTTTGGATAAGCCATGGAAGTCAATGATGAAATGTTAGATAGCCTATAGGATAACGATCTGTTGTCATGAACATGAGGGATCCAAAAGAGTGGACATGTCAAGAAGTTTTTGATAACAAATTTTGTACTTTAAGTTCTTCATTTTGATCAAGACCAAGGGGTCAATTTGGGTAAGATGTGGATAAGATAACACAATCAAGATAAAGGGGTGATGGAGTATATGAAGGGATGTTTTGGGATTATGGAAAGACTTTCAAGGAATAATGAAGGTTAATTTGGGATAAGCAAGATCATGATAGGGTAACATGGATGCAACAAGTAAATAAGCTGATGGGAATGGATAACGGATGCCAAGATACTTAAATGCTCATGGATGTGTTCAACCTTGTCAAGATTAAAGGTGAGAGAGGGAATATGGATGTAAGTGAGATAAATGATAGGAAGATGAAGGATAGCATGGATGAAACTTGCCCCCAAGTGTAGAGTGCAAGAAGGAGGAATTACGCATGACGCTTGTTTACCAGGTTTTCATCATGGTACTTTTTTTTCTCTTTTTGTCTCTTTTTTTCTTTTCTTTTTTTTGTATTTTTGTATTTTTCAATATTTTCCCAACATCGGGATCTTTGGACAATGTTCTTTTGAAGGATATGCTATGACAAACCATGGGTATGGCTAGGATGCTCAAAGATATTGATAAGAGGGATGGAAATATGGAAAGTAGGTATTGGAAAATGAATGTGAGGATAAGACGAAGGTATGTTGTAGATGGAAATGTTGGAAAGATCAACTTTGACACATACTTTGAAGAGTGGCGGAATGATGGAGGAACAATAGATGAAGGAGGTAAGGATCCTTTTGAGGTAGTAGATTTTGGGTGATAGGAACCCAAACTAGACTTGGAAAGTGGAAGATGTTTGGAAGGAGATGGAATGGAAGCCTTTGGAATCTTGAATGTCAATTTTGATTTTTCTTTTGTGTGCAAGTCTTTCAAAAGTGACTTGGGAATCCACATAGTCTTTCATTTTTCTTTCTTTGGGGATGCCTTTGAATGCATTTCTTCAATGAGGGATTTAGGAACCCACATTTTATTTTCTTTTTCTTTTTGCTTGGTCGACCTTTGCGACCTTTTGGATATTTCATTTTTCTTTGTGGACCTTTGTGATCTTCTGGATATTTCATTTTTCTTTTCATTCACATGTCGATTAGATGGGACATTGTGATTTTTATACACATATGGATTCTTGGATTTATTATGTTTATTTTGCACATCAAAATTCCATCCAAAAGACTTAGGAATTGTGGATGAATAGGAATAATATGGAGGGTTCATATGGATTAGTGTTTGGACATTCTTCAAGTATGTGTGCCTTTGTTGATCTTGATACATGATAGGGTAAGTGAATGGAGAGCTAGGGATGATAGGACTAGAGGATGGAGGAATATATGGACCTAATATGGATCGAAGGGATGAAGACTTTTGTTTTGGGACATAGGAACCCAAAATGGATTTGGAGGATAATGAAGGTATATGGTTGCATTTGAATGGGGGGATATAAGGTGTGAAAGGGATATCAACATCTTTGAAAGGAGCTGCATTGCCAAGGTTCTTATCTTTAAGATTTATCTTTATACCCATAGGTTCATGAATAGCTTTGATAGGAACACATTTGATAGGATCAACTGAAGCTTGAAGGGATTTATTATCATGCGTGGGATTTGGAAGAATGGTGGTTTCTTGAGGTGAACATGGAGGAATATGATAAGGAAATGATGGGATACTTTGATCTTGACAAGGATCTTTGAATGGTGTAGAGAGGGTATTTTGCTCTTGATTTTTCAATATGCTCATTGGAAATTATGGAAGGGATATCTTGATCTTGCATGGGAAGTGGAGAAAATATGGAACTTGGAAGGGTACTTTGTTCTTGGAATGGAAGGATATCATCTTGGAAGACATGAAAGGATGCAAGGGGATCATCACAGGGTTCTATAGATATGGGACCTTCATCAAATATGGGAGGGGATTGTATGGAATCTTGATCTTGATCTTTATTGATATTTGTTTCTTTTCTCTTTGGATTATCCTCTTGACATGGAGCCACTTCTAAGGACAAGGTAGATGTTTGGATATGTGTGGGGGATGTTTGGAAGAATAATGTAGGATCCTTTTGAAGGGGCATAATAGGCATTGAAGCACATGAAGCTTTGGGGTCCAAGATCTTTGAAGCATGGAAATGATCTGCAGCAAGATGTAAGTTAGCTTGGGTTTCTTTTAGAGGTAGCCCTTGAGGGTAGACATAGTCAACATGAAAAGTGTCATCATTAGGCTCATTCTTTGATGGAGGAATTTTGGATAGTGGTGAAGCTTTGTGAGATGGACGAAGGATGAAAGGAGTACAAGCTATGGGAGAAACCTTGTTAGATAGAGGTTTGTGCATTAAATATTGCTTGAGAGTGGTACTTTTCTCTTCATACTCTATTATCTTGATCACAAATAGGATGATCATGAATTTTCCCTTGATCCATGATAAGTTTGTTGCTCTTAAATACTTCTTTCTATGAGGAAGATGAAGATACAAATGGCTCACCATCATAAAGAAAAGGACACATTGATCTTAATGATGGATTTTTAGATGATGCCTCTTTTTGTTTTTCCTCATTCTCCCTCAAGGTTGATGTGTCAAAATTATGGGGAAGCTTAGCTCCTAATTGAGCTAACTTCATGAACTATGCTTCTTTATCCCTCTTCAAAATTAATCCCATTATTTCCATAAATATGGGATCTTGGATTGCTTCTGAAACTTCATCTTCAAACACTTCATCATTTTGATTCCAATGGAGATTTTGATCTTGATTTCAATAATTATGCTCCATAATAGGATTGATTCATTTCTCAAATAGACTCATCATTATAAATGTTTTTCAGGAATATGATCTATTTGTCGCACTGATAAAGAATATCTCCAAAAAGGGAATCCAAATATGAAATCAGAATCTCTCCAAACCCTCAGGAAATGTCTACTATTTTCCCTTCTTTGTTTTTGAGCGTCACTTGCCAGTGCATAGGCATGACTTAATAATTGTTATGCAATGACTGGAATATTCTTAGGCAGCACTCTATAGGTAAGCAAGTGGCTTTCTCTATAGGTAAGCAAGTGGCTTTTTCTTATTGATAGGTGTTTCTTAAATTTTTCCAAGCATCACTTGAAATATCACAAGCATGACTTTATTATTTCCAGACGTCTTTTTACAAATCATAGGCATCACTTCACTGTGCATGGGTGGTTTTTCTCTATATGCAAGCAGCACTTTACAAACTAGGTTGTAAATTTTAGATTTTAAAAATTGTAAGATCGGGTCTGCAAAATTTTCTTTCTTGAAAATGAAATACAAACACAACACACATATCAAATTTGCACCATGTCCCTAAAACCACACTAAAAGTGTATGTTCTCGATCATTTTTCACAAGTATTGAACAAGAAAGTCTTCCAAGCAGTCTACCTATAGTCAAATTTGTCTTTTAACATTGTTGGCTCTATAAGGTAGCTTACTACTTATCAATATTTTAGTGAACACCTCCACTCTAAATTATGTCAAATTCTTATACCCCCTCGCGGGCTTCCCACATGCACAAAAGCACGATTTGGTGCAATCCAAAAGGACTACTAAAGGAAGTGAAGAAAATTTGCACACAACTTAGTCATTCTCCTTTTAAGGAAAAATGCATTTGATTATAGTGGGTTGGATAGTATCATGACAAAAGCAATTGTCTCCCACTTGGGTCGTTCCCTCTCACTCTCCTCGTAAGGAAAATCTTGGGAGGCAGGGCCTCTATTGATCTATTTTAACTAGCATGAATATAAAACAAGAAAATTGAACTTAGTCCAAAAAGTTTGGGAATTTGGTTCACTAAAAAAGTGAAGAGCATATACCTATTGTCTTTCTTCATTCCAAACACTCAAGCACCAATGGTTCTTTTTCAATCTCTTGATAATGAGATAATTATAATTGAGGTGTTTGGTTAATTCCTTATTTTAATTAGGCTAGATCCAATGAATGCCACAATTTAAGCAAGTGGAAGCTTGATTCAAAAAATACCTCTTTTCTTTGTAGCTAGCAATGGCTAGGCACTTTTATGAGGTTTTTGATTGCTTATTTTTTTGCTTTTACTCACCTAGTGGTGATCGTTCCTACTCCCTCCTCCAACAAGTTAGTCAACAAAGCCATACAGAATGAGGGAAACCATAAAGGAACAATTTGAATTACAATTAAGTGTTTTCCAAGATTTTTTAATGAAAACTTCAACAACTTAATGTAACAAATTTCAATTTAGAGTAGGGAATTTAAGCTTGTAAGCTTCTAACACCTTGATGTAATGAGCATACAATTTCTCTTCTAAGCCTAAACTCTCTAAAATTAAAGCACTATGTAATTCCTTTTCATGTTTAGCTTGTATTCTTACCTCTTTGATTGGTTGTGTGACTCTGCTCTCTGGCTTTTGAACTTTTCTATGTTTGCTCATTTGCAAGAAAAATACAAACAGAGAGTAAGAAAATAGAATCCATAGATTTGGCAACAAATTAAAGAAAGAAGTAGTAGGCATCATTAGTCAGCCAATACGCGTGATTAAAATGCTAGCAGGCGTAACTTTAAAAATAGCCAGCGTCACTTTCCAGTGACTTAGGCGACATTTAAATTTCAGCAGGCATAACAATTTATTTACTAGGTGTGAAAAGTAATGTAAATGGCGTAAGATAAGCTATTTAAAGCAGCAATTCACAAATACTACGCATCAATTAAGAGATACTAGGCATGATAGTTTGTAGTAAATTATGTCGTAAAGGTTGTCACAGGTAGTAAAAGACACAAAATACGTGAAACTTCTCAAGTTACAGGCATCACTTTACACTCCTGAACATGATACTTTATCTCCCAGGCATGACAATTTATCTAGCAGGTGTCACTTAACTACTGATAAGCATCAGAATAGTGATCACAAGCGTCATTCAATTCTTCATACATGTCACTTCTCCTATTTTCTACAAAAATTCACGTAAAAGTGAAGACACAAACACACAAAATATGATGAAAATATTAGAAATGAGGCTCACAGCCCCACAGTGGGCACCATTTGTGTGTGTATGCTAAACACCTTCATGAAATTAGGATCTTTAACTAACAATCTTAGCAAATACAATGCAAATTTAACTAAGAATTGAAACTAAAATCCATGAAATCTCATGGTTCTCTAATTAGATGTGGTAAGTAGAGCTCTTAGCTTCATCTCCACTAGTGACACTTCTAAAATGAGAAATCTATGATGCTACAATGCTTAATCTAGCTCACAATTCTCCATTATGATATGATAAATTGAAATGCTAATGCTAAATGCTCTCAATTGCTCATAAAATGCCTATAATAACAATGCTTTTGCTCTGCAATTCTCTTCTATATTACTGCTCTCAAAATACCTCTAATTTATAGTAAATTCCCAAGGGTAGGGGGTAGAGTGAAGTAACCATGATTTACCTTTGGTTGAGTCAAAAAATTTGCAATATTTTTAAATGGGGGGACAATTTAAATGTTTGTCTCAAAGCTTTGGACAAAAGGACAAAATTGAGTGGTTTAGATTCAAAGTTTGAAATGTGTGATTGAGATTCAATTCTTTTGAGTGATTTATGTCTCTTTGTCCTCAATTTTCATTGGTTGCTCAAATTTGTGTTGAAAGATATTAGGATTAATTAAATTCAATTAATTAATTAAATTATCCATGTAAGGGAATAGGTTCAATTTGATTTTTGATTTAACAACTATACAACTAATTGATTAAAATCAATTATGTAGTGTTTTTCACCTCTTTAAGCTTTGATTTAATTAGTTAATGTCATCATTTGATTTTTTCCTTTGTTTTAATTGATTTTGTCCAATTTGATTTATAAATGTCCATTTAAAATTGATTTGATCCATTTTTTATGAGAATTAGTGCATTTTGATTAAGATTTTGCAATTTTGATGATTTAAAGCACTTGCACAATTTTTTATGTCTACACCATTCATGAATTTGAGCACTGGGATCTTGAGGTTCATGGGGAAGATAGGTTCCAAACATACACTAACTAGTAGGATGATATTGCTAAGACATGCATAACTCTCATTCTACCAGTATAATGTGTACTTAAGCTATGAGTTCCAATTTTTTGGGTTCATGTCGAGGAGTCATTTAATCATAGTAATCAGATTTTTGTTTATGGACTTAGCCACATCGTTCCCTTGCAGATAATAATTGGAAAAGAACTTGAGTATTACTTGATTTTCAAATGTTCATTGTGTGAGCAAAGCTGATGAAAAGGAAGGGCCATTATCACATATACCAAATAAAAGGGTACACCAAACCTAATCATGATAATGATATCTTCCAAGAACTTGGTAACGACCTTCGTAGTACATTTTTTAAATGCTTGGGTTTCAGTCCAGCATGTGCAACAATCTGTTATAGTTAGAAAGTACCTATGGCCTATAGAAGATGGTGGGTTGATTTCTCCAACAAAATCTAAGACCAAGTGGGTGAAGGGGTGTACCTCATACACTAATTGTAAAGTCATAGCAAAATACTTCTCACAAGTAGCACTTGTTTGACATATGTGGTATCATCGCACATGTTCATTGGTGTCTCTTAACAAGGTTGGCCAATAATAGCCTGATCTTAAGATTTGATGAGCAGTGGCCTCTATGGACCCATGGCCTATGCCATATATGTCATGGAACTCAGTCAAAATCTACTTTGCTTCATCTTTGTTCAAACACCTTAAATACATCCCTTCTTGATTGTGTTTGTATAACTGTCCATTTTTTAGCATGTAGGAACCACACCTAATCTTGAGGGATCTCCTTTGTGAACTATTCATCTCTTTAGGGAAGGGGTTCTACAAAATATAATACACCACATCTTGATACTAGATATATGAAATTACTCCTTCGTTAGTATATGTGTGACAAACCAGCCCTTCTTCAGTTCTTGTAATCATTTTTGTTAAACCTTGGTCTTGAACTAACTGCATTGGTTGGATTTCTAAATCAAATTCTTGCAGTACTTCCATCCACTTGCCTTTGCACTCTCCTAGCTCATTTTTCATTAGCAAACACTTCACTATAGGATCTATATCGATGTCAATCACTCTTCTCCTTAATATGTAGTTTCTAAACTTCTTAATTGCCTTTACTAAAGAAAATGACTTCTTATCCAAGTTGGGGTACCTAGTTTCAACATTCTTAAGAGGATGACTCATGAATGCAATTGGTCTTTCATTTTTCCATCCTTCTTTTGAGTTAGTATTTTAGGACATGAATGTTATGAAGTGAATGAATACACCTTAAAGGGTTTAAAGTTATCTGGATAGACTAGTACTAGAGCCATAGAAATATTGGTTTTGATCTCCTCAAATGATTTCTTGACAAGGGAAATCCATTCAATCTTAGCATCCTTATTTAGCATGTCATTCAGAGGATTTACTATTTCTACAATGCCACTGATGAATTTCCTAACAAAATTTATCTTCTTGAAGAAAGATTTCCACTCCTTACTATTGGGTGGAGTCAAATTTATAATACCATCAACTGATTCGGGGTCTATCACTATCCCTACTTCTGAGTTTATGTGGTCTAGAAATTTTACTTATGTAACTTCGAACACATATTTCTTAGGGTTGAGATATATTTCATATCCTATACATCTTTTGAGTACCCTGTGTAAGTCATCAATATGATCAGCCTTGAGCTTAGAAATGACAATTAGGTCATCCATGTAGATTATGATACATTTTCCCACTAGTCCCTTGAAAGAAGCATCCATTTCTCGCTAAAAGGTAGCTCTGACATTAATCAAACCAAACGGCATATGGTGGTAGACAAACATTCACCACTTGGTGTTGAATTTTATTTCAATCTATCCTCTTCATGTACCATAGCCTAGTTATACCCTAAATATCCATCCAGAAAAGACATCATCTACGACCCATAGACTACTTGAAAAACTTCATAAAGGGAAGGCAATGGATAATTATATTTCTATGAGATCCTGTTTAAATTTCGTAAATCAACATAGCCTATTTTTTGCTCCTCTTTCTGACTGGAACCAAATTCGCAACCCGCATGGAATGTCTGATTGGGAAAATTATTTTGGCCTCCAACAACTTCTAGACTTCCTTTTGGATCAATAGTTCAATCACTAGATTACCCAGTCATTGTCTTCATTGGATTAGCTTGGCATTTGGATTTAATGGGATATTATGCATGATCACCAAAGTTTCATAAGTTTTAATTTCTTCATAACTCCATGCTATGACATCTCACTACTCTACAAGAAATTGCACCACTCTTTTTTTTTCATTCTTTGTGCCAACCTTACCAATATGGAATTATTTGGGATCATCTCATGCGCCAAGGTTGTATACTTCATATTCATCACCTCCAAATACAGGCTCCATCTTTGAATTGGTAGCTAATTAATCTCTATCAAAAATCCTCTCTAGAGCTACCATGCCTTTAGGAATAGCATTGGTTTTTAGATTTAGGATCCCTTGATTGTCTAATTCTTCCAGTTCTATTTGTTCTTCATCTATGATTTTATTTTGAATACACCACTACACATAATGAATTCTAGGATATGTTGGTCATCTTGGAACACTTAACAATTGGTGATGTTATCTAGGATTTCCAAGACAACAAGTTCAAGTGAAAACCTTTTCAATCTCAATTTTTCCATAGGGTGTTATGAATTAGGGGATACTGCAAGTGCATCTACAACACAATTCTTTCTTCTCGCAATTGACTTGATATTAAATGCTTTAAATTTTTTTATTAAATCCCATACTCGATTCTAGTATGCAATTAGCCTCTTGTCATTGCATGAGTACTGACTACAAGGTTTTTTGATAACTAGTTGTGAGTTTCCTTCTACAACCAAAGCTTTAAACTGCTTCTCATGTGTGATGAGAAGGCCTTGAACCAATGCCTCATATTCTGCAATTTTATTAGTACATAAAAATTATATCTATATGAAGCATAGAAAGAATTACCTCTTGGATTGATTAACTCAATTCCATCCATGGCTCCTTGTTTGCACTTTGATCCGTCAAATTGTATCTTCCACACTTGGTTTTTCTTGATTAGTTTTGGCTTGGGTGGTGATCTAGATTCAATTATGAGGATTGCAGGCTCAGTGGTATGATTGGAAGACCTTCCTGGTGAATCTCTTTTCAAAGTGGAAGAGATATTTTTCGACTCTGACTCTTCAGTTTGATCACCACATGTAGGTAATACTTATTCTTTGGTGTCTCCTCTTCTTTCTTCATGAGGTTGATATTTTTCATAAAGTGGTAGACAACCTTCATTTGATGTATTCTAATTGTCCACATTTGTCCTGGGTCTTATTTCTTTTGAACTCAAACTCTCTCCCTCTGTCTATTGATACATCTAGATTAACACCCTTGACAGTGCATCCTGGCAACTGGGGCATGTGATTCTAGTGGTTTTGATGGTGTAGGCAACAATATCTAGGTAATAGTAATATGTTTAGATCTACATCATTGTCTAAATTTTTTAGATTATTGGTCGTAGTTTTGACAAAATCTAGGAAGACTTCTTCGTCAACATGGAACTCTTGTAGCCCTTGTATTGAAATGTTATTAGAATCATTATGTTATTGTATTTGAAACATAAGAATTTTGTCCAATCTATATATGCCCAAATCTGATTGTGTGAATAATACTTCATTATGAGCATTGTAATTTGTGATCATCTTCTTAAGTTTAGGCTCGGCAATAATTTTGATTTGATTATTTGATCCCTTCCAGGAGAACCATAGTTATGTAAAATTAATGGAGAGTCATCCTCTCAAATATTTCATTAGTTCCTTTCTTAGTAACATTCCATATGTCTTGGGAATATCAACTGTGTATGTTAATGTATTATTGTACCCTAGGATCAACAACTAGCAAAATGTGAACATCCCTGAGAACACCAATAACTGTTACTTTTATCTTCTCCAACTTTATAACCACCCTATTAGTGGCTTGGGGAACTGTCCCTAACTTTTGGAAAATTGGGAGTGGCATAACATTACAAAAAGATCATGAGTCAATCAAACAATTATGTAAATTCTTTCCAAATATAAGAAAACTCAACAGAAACAGGGGCACATCCAACTTGTCTTTGAACATGGTCAGTAGTGATGTTTACATTTGATGTAGGGGCCTGTGTATTGCTAGTGGGTTTATTCTGTGATCAATGGATTTCAAGAGTGTTTCTCTCTGTGAAGGGAAACTTTGTAACATATCAAACATTGAGATGTTATCTTTTGTTCTTTTGAGTTCTTCCACAACACTGTACTTCATTGGAGACCAAGATGGATTTTTGAGCATGGTGGGTACAACAATAGGTGACGAGGCAACAACTTTTAGGCATTGGGTTATTGTTGGCCTATAGATTCTATATAGGTTGCATTCCTAGGGAAATACCATCAATTAGTGGTTCTCTTATACTCCTCAGATTATAGGTATTATGGTTACTACTCTAAAAAGAATGAGCTTCCTCATATTGTGGCTCATTTTCTTTATGAAATGGGAATACAAACTCATCCTCTTGTTTATTAGTATTTTACCCTTCCCTTGTTTCAAGTTCATAAGAGTCAAACAACATAGTGTTAAACTAGATGAAAGTATCATTAGAATCATGAGGTCACTGATTACTTGTATCATCTCTATATCCATGTCATTTTAGAACACACCTGCAGATCCTACAAAATTGACACCAACTGATTCATACATGTTTTCATTATTAGAAGGATTATGCTACCATTATTGGGATGGGTATTCCAAGGCCTATTTGGTCACTATTGTCTGATTCCTTTCTCTCGTGAATTGTTGTTGTAATTGTTATAGTTCTAATTTTGATTTTGAGGGTAGGAATTCAGGGCATTGGGTTGTCTTTGATAGGCATTCTGAGCTTGGGGTGGACTTAACTTCATTCTATTGAGTTCACATGCCTCTAACTCAAATGCTAGATGGTTTTTAGGCTCACTAGGTGGCATGGTTCGTTGCTCAAAAAAGGTTGTCTTGTGGACTTTATAACCTAGCTATGTGATTGTCGGTGGTACATCAGTGAGTTGTGGAGTTGGTATTGGATTTAATAGTCGAGTGTAATTAGATAAGGCATGATTAATGGTTGGCAATGTGCTTTTCATAGCAGCATTACCAAATGATGGAAAAGTACCAAGATTTCCCCTAGCTTGTGGGTCCATACGTTGTGTAAAGATTATAGCTTCATTACAAACTTTCTCCAATGTGTCTATGTCCATAGTTGGGAGCCTCCTAAGAAATATTGTTGTCAAGGGATCTAAGGCTATGAGATAAACTTGAATTTCAATGCATGTAGGCATGATGTAGGGAGTCTCTAACCTTTGATATATTTTGTGAAATTGATGGTTGAACATTGTCAAAGGTTCATTGGGTTATTTCCTACATGAAAAAAACTAATGGTGTAAGCTTGTGAGATCCACATAGAGTTTAAATTGATTTAGAAATTTGGACTCAAACACTTGTTAGGTTGAAATGGACCCTTGAGGCAAATTAAGGTACCATTTGTGTGCGAACTCCTCGAGTGTGTAGGGGAACACATGACATGCCACATCTTGGTGAATAATTTCTTTTCGGTTGCAGATTTCTTTGATGGCACAAATGTTTTCTTCAATAGTTCTAGATTCACCCTACATGAACTTTGGGAAAAAAAATCAAGATTTTTGGGTAACTTGTGTAATAGGGAAACCAAATCCAATGGAAAACTTTGAGCATTTGCATAAAAAATTCATTTGAACTGGTGGAGGGAAGTTATGCTTTAAAGGTAAGGCACCAACAATAACCAGGTTAACAACTTGTGGTTTTTGAGTATGCATTCTTGAGGTTCGGCTGAAAGATCAACATTATCTACCTTTGATTTCCCCTTTTTTTTGGGTTTTATGAAGATGAGTGACCTCTAGGAACTCACATCTTTTTGGAGATGACCAAAGGACCCATTCAAATATCTCTAGTGAGAAAGACCTGATATATTACAATTTTGAGTTTGGGTGCTCTCCTTTTAGTGCCACTTATGTTGAGCATCATTTTTACACGATGTAATAGTAGGCAGATGTGATGCAAATCCTTCTCTTGAAAGAATAAGTAATTCAATCCCAAGGTTCTCTGTGGTCATGGTACAACTATGTGAATAATCAATTGAATATTATGTGATTTCACAAGGAGGCCATTGCTGGTTCTAAAACTATCAAAACTGGAAACAATGATTTTATAAATCATTTTTTTAATTTTCATATTTGAAAACTAACATGCATCTAGTTTACCAATGCAAACTAAATTGATTTCTATAATGAATACTAAATTCTAACTTCAATTTTCAAAGAACCTTCAAGAGATGAGTGTAACAATAAGGTAAGAAAATAACTTGAAATGAAATCTAATGGACATAAACCACAATAAATCTCACTCGCATATTAAATATTAAATTAGATAAAGAAAACCCACATGAATATGAATCAAAATAATCACAAATCATACCCATTAGATGCAATCATTCAAATGAATTTAGAAGATTAGTGATATCTCAAAACTCATGAAATTACAAAGCCATACCATGGATGCACACATGTAAGAAAAATTTATCCTCAAGCACATATGATTATCTTCTCTAATCATTCACCACCAAGAGTAGAATGAATTAGAGCAAACACCAACTAATTGATTTGTGGGAAAAATCACAAAAGAAAATATACTTGGCTCTTGAATATGAAAAATAAATTTCCCAAATTCACTTAGATAGCACCAAACACACCATGAATGCAACACCAAATGTAGATTGTATTCTCATGCAAATATTCCAATCCATATTACAATCCCCAATTGATTTTTTATAGTTTAAATTACAATGCAAAATAGTCATACTTGTAACTAGGGATTATAGGCATTCAAAATATGTATAATAAATCTAGAACTCTAGTTTAACTTAAGGAAACTACTCCTAAACTATTCTATAACATGATAACTTTGATTTACATCAATTACATCATAAAAAACATGCAGTTTCGACACCAAAACATGCCCTACAAACTCAGAATGAAGTGAAGTGGTTCTTCACTAAAAATGCCTCTAATCAACTCCACACTTGATTTTAGTGCATGAAATTGAGGGAATAACTTTTTTTTAATATATGTAACCCATATGAAACCATGTACGTGCCAAAAATGACTCCTTTCATTCAATCTAAGCCCCATAAATTCTAATTTTTGAAGAAAACATGAATTTTTAGAATTTTGGGTTTTCTTCCTTTTTTAATTTTTGAGCCACAACTAACAACTAAGTATGAGTCAATGAAAATAACTGAATATATGAATGAAGATGGAATGTTTAATGTTGAAAAGAATGTCCAGGAGTGTTTCACAAAATTTACTTATTATGGCATCCACTTCTTCAAAATTCAGCAAATTCATTAACTCCAAGTGAGTTTGTTGATTCTTTTGGAAGGATTTCAACCTTGTTCCAACCATTTGAATTTCTTCAATATCCTCCATTATCTCTATCATATTCTCCTTTGTATTGAACATCCATTCCAAATCCTCTTGTGTTTATGCTTGCAAGAATCCTACAAAAATGTTGGGTGACATTCTTAACAGGGTATAATTTCTCCTTCCTCTCACCTCGATATATTCCACAATCAATAACCTCAAAAAATTCTTCCACTTGCTTTACCCATGGAATTATCACTTCTCTTTTTATCTCTATTAACTCATGCTTCTTGTTATATTCTTTAATGGCAAGTTTAATGGCTCTTATCTAGATGTCCAACTTATCCAACTCTACCTCCTCAAATACCTTGGCTTCAATCAAAATATTTGCACCCTTTTTCCTCATCTACTTCAAATCATACAGAACATTTTCCATATTTTGATGTTCCTCTCTATGCTCCCTTCTCTTCTGAAACCAAGTACAATAAATGGGTGAGCTCAGTAAAAATGATGTGAAAAAGAATTAATACTAATTGAATGGTTTCCTTGTCGAATCCTTCCAACTCTTCTTTCCAATTTGCACATGCTTTAAAGAATGGGTTAGTTTTTTCTAGAGGCACATTATTTTCCAACATTGCCTACAATGTAGTCTCTAGATTAGTTTGGTCAATGGGACCAAATAATTGGGATATGTAGTCCTTGAGGGCTTTATTATGTTCTTGGAGACTTTGAATTTCAGTCTCATCTTCATGCATATACTTAAACATTGTTCAAAATCCTAATGCTACCAATGCTTTACATCCCTCTCTGATTGGCACCCCGAGATAAACTTCTTCCATAACAAGATTATTGGGTGTGACCTCTTCTGCACTCTTTCTTGGAGATGGGACTGTGACTTGTTCTTTCCAATTCCCACCTCTATCCTTACTGATATAAGAGATTCTTTGTTCTTTCTGACTTGACTCTCCTTGATGGAATGCCTAACCAGTTTGTGATAGATCAACAACCTCCATATTTGTGTAAGTCATCTTCTTGGGTTGTATAGCCTTGAAAAGCCAAGTGGGCTTAGTACTTTCTGAAAAAGGCTCATATGGTGCCATGTCCATCATTGTGAGGCCTACATCTCTCCCCTCCTCTCCTTCATATTCTCCTTCCTTCTCCTTCTTGGGAGTGGTTTCTCTTTGTTTAGAAGATGAACATGATTAAATTGCAAGGGTGGGGGAGTTATCTCTTTTTTTATAGTCTTCTTTGTCTCCTAGTGTTTAGGCCTCCTCATGGTAGCCTGGCCTTGTGTAATTACTTGACTAGGAGAAAGGGGAGGTGCATTCTTGAAAACTGGTATATTTACCTTTACTCCCTTCCCTTTCATAATTTGAACTGAGGGATCAACCTTATACTTCATAGGAACTGAATTCATCTTAAATGGTCAATTTACCCATTTCTTAGTGAAGTCAACAATGTGCATTTCCCTATGGTTCATAGCATCAATTTATGGGGAAACCACCTCCGCATTCAAAATTACCTTAGTGTATACCTTTTCCTTATTATATAGAGGCAAAAAAACATCATCTAAGTCCTTCTCCCAAGCCTCTAGAAAAATGTATATTTGAATCACATGTTGTGCAAGGTCAAGAGGCAATCTACAATATTCTCTTATTTGGACCTTGTAGTCATCAACACAGTTTTCCTAATGGTCCTCAAGATGAGGTTTGTGTTTGAAGTGAGCACCCATTAATTTTTTGAATGTACCAATAGAGTCAAACTTACCCCTCTCTATCTTAAGTTTGTCAAGAGGGCATTCATCCCACTTCGAGCACACTGACTTTGCAACCTTGATATCTTGTATTGAGTGAGCCCCAATGGAGATAGGGAAAGTGAAGCAAGGCTTGTGCTTGCAAACAATGAGCTTGTGGGCACTTTATATCTTCTTGGAAATTTCCATCAAGATAATCCTATATAATGGGTACCTCGAGAGCTCCTTGGGGTTTAAAGTGCATCCTAGTACTTTGAGGTACGTAAAAGTCCTGAATTGGATCAAATAGTTGCCCACATCTCTTGATTTTGGTAGTGGCCTCCACCGACATTCTCTTTGCATAATCTCCCTCAATGAAGCGGATGATTGTGAAGGTAAAGGCATCGTTGACAACCTTGTAGTTTTGGTTGTCTGCATTGGGCTTGTCCTTCCTTGCCAGCTGAGGGTACACATTGTAGGAATATGAATTCATATATTGTAGAGATCCCCTCTTGTATAGGCCTAGGTATTCTGCATGGGTTTCTAGGAGGTACACAACGTAAGATGTCATGTAGAATCTCAAGTCTCTCTTAACCGTTTGTAATTGTTCATCCAAATTATCATTGATGATGTGGCCCCAATCTATCTTGTCCTTCCTTTTCCTAATAATGTCTATGTGCGACACCATCCATCTTTCCAACTATTTAGGTTGAGGAAAGCCATACACTCTGCTCAACAAGGTAACACAATTTTTCATATCCTCCATCAAACATGCTTTGTGAAGATCTATCTTATCCAATTTGGCCTCTTTCTTTGGTTGTGCAAGGTAGTTGTCATTAATCTTGAATAACATGTTAAGAGTGTTTGTGAAGTAGTGCTTTTCCCTCTCCTTTGAAACCTTTAGGTATGATTCTTCCCTTGGGATGCGAAATACATCTTCTATGACATTTGGCCTTATGTCCAACACAACATCCCTTGCCTTGTTCTTGACCCTTCTCTCATTTGATTCATAATATTTTGAAATGGTCATTGTAAGATCCAGTGACAAGATGGACACTAGGTGTCTTGCAACATGGACGAGGCCTGAGGATGCCATGG